>PVIJ01007173.1:59357-85183 GCA_004024925.1 Scalopus aquaticus | reverse complement strand
CAGAGACAGACACGCAGACACACACAGAGACACGCACACAGACACACACAGACATGTAGACACACACAGATACACACTCAAACAGACACATGCAGACACACAGAGACAGACACACAGACACATGCACACACAAACACACGCACACACACACACAGAGACACGCAGGCATGTAGACACACACAGACACGCAAACACCCACACACAGACACACACAGAGACAGAGACACACAGACACACGCAGAGACACACGCAGACACTCACGCAGACATGCACACGCACACAGACACACGCAGACATGCACACACACTACCAGCCTCCTACAGTGCTGACGACACCGGGGCCACTCTGGCCAGCGCCGGAGGCACAGAAGCCCGCGGGGAGGGCCGGACGGCTGGAGCCTCGCGCCCTGGGGGGGACGTGGCCGCAGGCCGGGGCCTGGGTGCACAGGGGTCCGACCCGCCCGGACGCCGCTGCAGAGCAGGCCGGCTGCTGGCCACCCGGGGCTGCTGGCCACCGGGGGCTGCCGGCCACCCCTCCAGGCGTCCGTGGGGCTCACCGCTGAGCCTCCCCGACTCCGGGCCAGGGCGGCGCTCGTGGGTGCAGGCGAGGCCCTGGGGTCCGCCACCGCCCCCGGCCCCGTCGGGAGGCTCTTTGCAGCGCCCCCTTCCCTCCGGCACCCAGAGGTCAAGACAAACGCTGGGGCGGGCAGGACCCCCCGCGTCCACAGGGAGCCCGGTGGCGGGGCCCCCGGGTCCGGGGACAGGATCTACACGCGCTCTGGCCGAGCGGGAGGCGGACAGGCCCGCCTTGAGGAGTGCGGTCCCTCCGGGCCGGGCGGACCCCCGGAGCCGGCGTCCTCACTCCGGGTTGCCTGGTTCTGCCCCGGACAACGGCAGGGAGCAGCATCACCCCAGGGGAAGGGGAGGCTCAGTGGGAAGAGGGGGCTGCCCTGAGGCGGGGTCCAGGACTGGCCGACTCGGCCAGGGTGTTCAGGAGCCGTCGGGCCTGACGCAAAGAGTGCTCTGCAGGAGCCCTGCTCTCTGGGGACGTTGTCAGCTGTGACCCCCACGCAGAGGCCCGGCTGGCAGGGCGTGAGCCCGGAGGGGTCCCGGAGGGGCCCCGGCCCCCGCGCTCCCCTGCGGGAGGGACCCACAGAGCCGGCGGGCAGGGACTCTGTGTCAGCCCCGCTCTCGTTAGGGGCGCCCGTCCGGGGCCGCGGCTGTCTCCCCGCCCCTGCAGCTGTGCTGGCCGCGGGGCGCCGGAGGCGCTGCTCTTGGAAGCCACGGCGGGCAGGGGGCCTGTCAGGCACTCCCTGGAGGACCGTCCACTCCCGAGGTCAGGCTGGGGCGAGGCCACGCTCTCCGCTGTGCAAAGCTCTGCCTCGACGTCCCTGGCCCTGCGAGAGGCGGGGAGCAGGGTCTCCGGCTCCCGTGCTCTCCCCAGGCGGACGCTGGGCCCGGCCGCGCCTGAGCGTGCCTCGGGGATGGGAGGGGCAGCCCGCTGGGGAAGGCTCCGGAGCGCGTTTCCCAGGCCAGAGCCGCGTGACCAGGCTGCACAGGACAGCGCCCTCCGGGAAAGGGGATGAGCCGTGCGTGACCGGCTGGCCAGGGTCTGAATACTAGGAAATCCTTCTCCTGCCTTGGTTTACTCTTCCTGTCTCGTCTTTCACGGGCCCTGGCCCCGCCACACCCCACACCCCTGCATCCTGCATCCTCTCCGGTCCCCTGGGCGGCCACTCCCTTCCGCGGTCACTGCCCCCGAGTTCCAGGACGCCGGCCCCCTGGGGGCTCCAGCCCAAGCCCAGCCCACGCTGCGAGCTGTCCGCAGACGGTCGGGGGCCCCAGGCGGGCAGGGCTGCTCCCCACGACGCAGGGAGGCGGCGCCTCACCGAAGCTGCAGAAAGAGCCTGTTTTTAGGGGTGACGGTCAACCCCGGCCAGCAGCTCTGGAGGGCGAGCTAACACCACCCACGGTCCAAGCCCAGCCCTGGCCGGCGGCCGGCGTGGCGTGCACAGGGGCCGCAGCTGGCGCTGGCCGGCCCTGCCCCCGCGTGTCACCGGCCCAGCCCAGGGCAGCGCCAGGCCAGGTCAGGGAGCTGGGGCACAGGGGCTGTGGAATTTCTGCGCCCCGAAAGATGCGTTTTGATTATTTCCCGCTTACTGAGATGCTGCCGCTTTGCGCTGTGGTGCGTGGTCCGGAAGGACGGGGCGCCCTCCGGTGCCCTGAGCAGGGGCCTCCACCGCCAGAGCCCCGGTGCCCCTTCCATCTGGGTCCCCCCGCCTACTCCCAGATTCTTGGGCTGACGGGGTGTCGGGGCCTCGTGTGAGCGGCCCCGGGCTCTGGCCTGGCTCCCCTCAGGCGCTCCTGGGGCAGCTACAGTATCTGGGGCTTGGGGCCGGCTCCGACTTCTGAGATGAGACACAGAGACAAGCACAGGACAACGAACATGACTGAAAAGTCTGCTCTTTAAGCTGTGGCTTAAAGGCCAAAGCAGGAGACAGAGACACAGCTGACGCGTCCCCGCTGGCCAGGAGGCGAAACGGTGCCACCTGGGGCTGACCTACGCTGACCACAGGCTGAGGCTGGGGGTTTAGCCCCGGGGTCCACGGGGCGGGGGCTGCAGTGGCCGGTCCGGAGGAAGTGGGGCGCGACGGCGAAGCCGCCTGCTCCGGCACTTTGGTGGTCTCCCCCGCACGCCTGTTCAGGCCCGGCCCAGGGGAGGCCAGAGAGGACGGTCCACCCTGGCGGTGGACGGGCCAGGAGGGGCTGGGTGAAGGGTGCGTCAGGCATGATTTTGGGGGGTGAGGAGGGCTGTGCGCCTTATGCCCCTGGATCGCTGGCAATCCCACCCCACCGAACCGCAGCAGGAGCTGGAGAGGCAGCGGAAAGCCAGGCCCGAGAGGCCCGCGCCCTTGGGGCCCGTTAGTCACGTGACCTTGGGAGCACACGCTGAGGGCCGGCACTCACGCAGGGCACGCGGAGGGGCCCTCTTAGCAACGCCAGCCAGGGAGACAAGAAGCGGAAAAGCCCAGCCCTGGCCTGGGGTCGGCACCACTGGACGAGATGGTCCAGACACTGCCGGGCGGGGTGGGCGGGGCGGGCGGGGGAGGTGAGCCGCACCTCGCTGGTCCCCTCAGGCAGGTCTTCAAGAGCAGAGCCGGGCGTCACCTCCGTCACCTCCATGCAGGACGAGAGACCGCTCCAGGTTTGCACTGAGAGTGGACAGTATGTGGCCTCCCTGGCCCCCCACCCACCAGCGCAGGCCTGACAGCCCCTGCTCCTTCTCTAAAAATAGGCAGCCCTGGGCGGTCACACTCAGTGGCACTCTGCCCAGCGCGGGGCCAAGACTTTACAGTCTGGACGTGGTTTTGCTTGGCATCTGCCGCAAGGCCGAGTTTCTGGGAAGGCCTTGCTGGTGCCCGTGTGATGCCCGGGCCCGAAGGTGAGGCCTGGCCTGACAGACTTGCCTCCGCACCCCCAACCAGACAGGGGTGTGGCAGCTGGGCCACAGGGAGCACAGGCGCTCAGGGAGACAAGAACAGGAGAAGCTCAGTCCTGGCCTTGCTGGTCCGGAGTTGGTCTACTTGGGCAAGACAGGGGAGAGGTGGTCCAGGCACAGGGAAGAGATGGTCCGGGCACAGGGAAGAGGTGGGCCAGGCCGGGTGGGAGGTGGGTTTAGGGGCAGGCGGCGGGCCAGAGGCTCTGCTTACCCAGCATTCTAGGGTGTGAAATGCTTGCTCTGACGCAGCAGCCCAGCACGTGAGCTGGGGTGCATGGACGGCACCCTGCCAGCCCTCCCAGTCACACCGGTCAGGGCCCGGCCCCAGGGGCCTCCGAAGCCTGGAGCTCGGGTATTAGAGTGGCAGGTGCCCTCTCTCCCGGCCTCGGCCGCCCATCACCAGCCTCCGTCGGTGCCGCAGCCCACACCCCGTCTACGGCTCCGGGACCCACTGGGGGTGCACGCAGTGGGGCCGGCGCTCCGCACGCGCAGGGCTGGGCGAGAGGACGGCCCCGCGGCTGGTCTGGCTCTGGGCGGCCTGCTGAACTGTCTGGGCGGCTCCGCAGGACTCGAGGCCTGGACAGGGCGGGAGCGCCATGTGCCTTTAAACACGGCCGCATGGGAGAAAAATGTCCCCAGGGTGCCACTGTCACCAAAATATCAAGAAATTGGCCAAGAGAGGCAAATTGATAAAGAGCAAAAGGGGCTTGGCTGGTGACGTCGGCTTTTTTGCTGTGACCCCGCAGCCTCGGGACCGTGAGGGTTTCCTGCCGCAGAGGGGGTGGCCCCAGTGCCCGCAGCAGGGAGGAGTGTTCCTGTATTTTCAGCATTTACAGTAACTTTCCTCCTAGCAATTAAAATAGCACATCCTAAAGGTCAGTGACCTGTTTGGGTGACATTTAAAACGTGTGTGAGTCGATGTGCCTAAACTGGACTGGGCCTGGCCCCGCCGGCTGGGCCCCGCCGGCTGGGCCCGTCCAGTGCAGGCCCCTGGGGACACCCTTTCCCCACGGGCACAGCCCAGACAACCCCCCACCCTCCCGCCAGCTCAGCACGGCCTGGGGCAGGCCTAACCCTTCTCAGCAATTCTCCTTTTTGAAAACATGATCATTCTTTAGCAAAACACGAGCTATTCCCGGCTCTTCAAAGAGAACCGAACAGATCCCCCCAAATCCCAGGGCTGTCTTCCCAGGCCACTCAGCGTTTCGAGAGATATGGTCTCCAGGCCTTCGGGGGAGCCTGACGTCAGGAGACCACCCGACTTGTAGTGGGAGCGACCCCATCAAAGCCCCCGGGCTCCATCAGATAAACGCCCACAGCAGCAGCCGCGCCTGGAGCTGGAGAGGAAGCCTGCCTGGAATGCAGGAGCCCCGGGGCGCCAGGCCTGGCAGCAGCTGACAGGACTGTTCAGAGGACAAGACGAGATACAGCAAACAGGCTTAAGCCTTCGCCAAACCACTGGGGCGAAAGGTCGCGGGGGAAAGGAGCTCGCTCCCCGCGGCCTGGGACACGGCTATAAAAGGAAGACTTTTAATGCTTACGGAATGTCTCTGCTGAAAATCGCATTTCGGTTTCACATCAGCACTGGACACGCCCGGGGCCCCGCCTCGCAGTTCCCGCGGGCAGCGCCAGGGGGTGGCAGGGGCTCGGCGGCCTCCCCCATGCGGGCGGATCTGCCGAGTCAGAGCCCGCGGCGCGCCCGGCCAGGCGGGCCCCCCTGTCCCCCGAGCTGACCGCCCACGGGGAGAATTCCAGAGCTGTCCAAGGGCATATCAGATTCCGCTTTTCTTTTCACAGGGTGGTTGATTAATTATTTAATAGTTCCTTCCCTCTGACTTGCTTGGAGGAATGTGCTCTGTGCTCTCACACGCACACGCACACGCACACACACACTCACACGCCTGCTGCAGGGGCAGTGAGCTGCACTGGGCGGGGGCCACGTGTTACTGGGCTAGAAGCTAGAGAGGCCTCGGACGAGAGCGCACCGGGCACACCCCGCGAGCCCCTGGGGGTGTGGAGCGGGGGCCCCCGCCGGCTTTCCAGACCCTTCGGCGTGGCGCTGTGCCTGGGAGCTGCCTTGGCAGCGGGCGGGGCGGGGCGGTGAAGCCGTAACTGCCCACGGCAGAGGATGGAGTTGCCCGCACGCGCCGGCCGCCAGGGCCCACCCAAACGCTGCCCCTCTGGCCACCACCGCCCGCGGGCACCCACGCCCAGGCAGGGAGCGGAGGGCGCAGGCCCGCCGACAGCGAGCCGCCCTGCTGGGGGCTGCGGAGAGGCTGAGCTGGCGGGCAGCGGGGCTCTGCCTCACGCTTGCGGCTATGGGAGACCCGCGGGAGCGTCTGAGGGACGTGAGCTTTGCGGGGGAAGAGGCGCGTCCAGCCTTTCCCCGCGGGGCCCGGTCTGGGCTCTGGGGGCACACTTCCCAAGTGGGGAGGCGCTGGGCATCGTGCGTGGGACAGGCACGCCATGCTGCCCCACGGACTGTCAGGGACGGGAGAGGTGGTGCTGGCCCGGCAGTGCCCGGGAGGCCGGAAGCAGGCCCGAGGCACCGTGCCGGACGGCGGACACGTGGACTGCTGGCCGGGGGTGCTCCCCGAGGGAGGCCTGGCCTAGCCCGGGGCGTGACGGCCGCAGGGCCGCAGCGGCCTGGCCAGGCCACGCGGGCGGCTGGCCCCTGCTGACCGTGCAGGGCCGGCATGCGCCCGGCCGTCCGCCTGCTGCCTCTGTCTTCAAGAGACCGGGAGTGGCGGCGGCCTGCTCTGCGGGCGGGGCCGAGTGGCCAGGCGGGAGCTGGACACGGCCTGGGCCTGGGGCGGCAGCACGTCCTCCCTCCTGCCCGAGACGGGTCCTGGGGCCGGCCTCACGCCCAAGGCGGACACCACGAGGCGTCACCAGGAGGCGCTGCTGGTCTGGGCGCCCGCACGCCTCGGGCGCTGGGGTCCAGGTGGAGGCCCAGTCGGCCACACTGACCGGCGACCTGGAGCCCGACGGTGTGGACAGCCCCGGGGTGCAGGAGCCGCCACGTCTGCGTTGCCACGGGGGAGGCTGGCCGACTCCGGCTCCACCCTGGGGCCGGGGCGTGAGACTGCGCTGCCCGCTGGCGTGGACACAGCCCCTGCCCAGCCCGTCCCCGGGTGCGTACAGCCCACCGGTGAGCGGGCCGCCGGGTCCCCGCTCTGGTCCGCTGCCCTCTGGCCAGCACCCAGGGCCAGCCACGTGGCCCCAAAGGCCCTTCTCGTGGTCTAAAGTAGCTGAGCCCTGTGAGGTAGCCCTGCACTGGGGGGCCGGGGCCTCCCCCAAATGGCAGTCCTCCCTGGCAAGTTCTAGGCCTCTCGGGACATGATGGGGGCGGGGGAGACAGGCCTGGGGCTCCGGGGTCCGGGGCAGCCCCCACCCCAGACCTGCTGGGCCCGCCCCCGGCATCACACCCGAAGCCCCTCCCGCTCCCCCCATCCTGGACAAGGACCCTTCCCCACCACAGTTCCCCGCTCTGACGTCTGAAGCAATCTGCCTTTGGATCTTACAGGAATTTCCTGACTTCAGCCCACATCCCCCAGCCGCCCTCTTCCCTCGCTCAGCCCGCGTGGACGCCTGCGGGCCACCCCCGCCGCCCCGCTGCCCTGCGCTCCAGCTCTCTCCGGCCCCACAGGTGCTGCGGCTGTCGGAGCCTGCCCCGCCCAGCGGGTCGGCACCGCCCACTCAGGCCCGCCCTGGTGGACGCTCACTCGGGTCGGGCACGCCCATCTCTCCCGTCTTCGGTCTGCGGAGTGGCAGCCAGGACGCGCCCGGCGCCACGCGGCGGCCCCTCAGCAGGGTCCGGAACCTCCCCTGGGTCTCGCTCTGCTCGGGGACTTTGCCTCTTGCACCGACAGGGGGCTGAACTAACAGACCCCGCGGCGGGCGCGGAGATGGGGAGCCTGGTGGGGGCGGGGAGGGGCTGCGGCTGCCGCGCGCCTGGGGTCCTCTCCCCGCACACAGTGGAGGACGGTCCTGAGCGGACGCGGGCGCCTCGGCCCTGTGCGGGTCTGGCGCAGCAGGATAATCACCGTTTATCGGCTTGTGCAATGGTGGGGCTCAGAGCCGGGGACCCCAGCCCAGCCTGCCCCGGAGTGGGCCCCCCAGGGCAGTGGGGGCACCTGGCAGCCCGCAGCCGTGTGGCGCACACACCTCGGGCGTCTTCGCGCCTGTCCGCCCGCCCCCCCAGACAGCTCCCGGAGGCGCCAGCGCTTTCTCACGCATTCACGTTTTGGGGCCGCGTCACCCGGGAACAGACGCATTTGGGAAACCGGCATTTCCCAACCGACTGGAGCTCACACACTTGCTGTGTGTCAAGTTGTGGGAAAGAAAGTAGGTAAAATGGCCCAGATGTGCAAGGCCTCGGCCGGACAGCCCAGCCCAGAGCCCGCGGGTCCTCGCCCAGCCCGGACGGCTGGCCGCCCCCAGGCCAGGTGGGTCTGGCCCCGGCCAGCGCCTGGCAGGCTCTCCGCGCCCGGGCTGGCCAGTGGGGGGCAGCCAGGAAGGACTCACTTCTCCTGACGCTGCCGCCTCCAGCTGTGCGGCTCTGGCCCGGGGGGGCTGGCCTCACCGCCTGCCAGGGCTGGGGAGGGGGGGCTCAGGGCCCGGCTGCCCCTCCCCCACGGCCCTTTCCCTCCTCCGCACCAGTTCCCAGAACCAGCCTCAGCGGGGCTGGACAACCTCGGGACCGGCCTGCCGGCGCAGAAATCCTCGCAAGCTCACAGGCCAGGAATGTGTGGTTGACGGCATTGCTGAAGCGGCCTGCGCGAGCAGAAGACACAGCTGGACAAGTAAGGAAGAAACCGCTTTTCCAGAACGCCTCTCCAGAGCGACTTCACGGATCCACCGTAACCAGCTGGCGACCCCGACCGCCAGGAGCCGGGTCTCCCGCGCAGGCCGTGTCCTACGGCTGGGGTCTGGGGCTTCCTGCAGGTCCGGGGCTATCTCGGGTCTTTCGCTCACTCATATTCAGGCTGCTGCTCCGCGGGCGGGCGGCTGCCCGTAACAGATCAGCACCCCCATATTTCCACTTGTCTGACACCATCTATTTCTCACCCCCCGGAGCACGCAAAAACAACCAAGGAAATCACCGAGAAGGAGCGGGACAGGAACGGGAAGCAGGAGACAAAGAAAGCAGCCTCATTTTGACTGAGATTTGTGTGTTTTTCTAAGAGTAACATCAAAGCCCTGCAAACCCGCTCAAAGGCGGCGTGGGGTCAGCTCGCGCTGGCCGAGCCCGGTGCGTGTTCCCAGGGTGGGCAGCCCCTCGGTCGGACACACCGCCTTCAGCAAAGGCCGGCCCCGTGGAGAGAGGCCACTGGACTTTAACTTGGCAGAGTCTTCGGCCGGGCCGCCGTGCGGGGCGCTGCTCGGCCCCTCCCCGCCCCCCGCTCAGCCCGCGTCATCGGCGGTGGCGTCCGGTTCGGGCCCAGCCCTGCCGGCCCGGTCCTGCACTTTAAGATTGTGCAACGCGCCACCTACAATGTTCTTAAAAAGTGCAGAAATGGCCGGCAGCCAACAAGGACTGAAGGAGGCACCCATCTCGGAGGGGAGACGGCCGGGTTTGGAGCCTCCTCTCCGGCTTCCCGGCCCTCCCGCGGGCCGCTGGGTGTCGTGGACTCTCGGCCGGCCGCCCTCGGGCCTGGCAGCTGGCCGGCCCCGAGCAGCCTCTGACCAAGGATGGCCAGGCCGAGAATAGCTCATTCGTCATGTCTGCGCACACGGGCTTGGGGCGCGGACTGGGGCCCCCCTGAAACCACACGGCCCGTGCCCCCACTCGGCGGCGCCCTCAGCCCCTGCGCTCAGGTTGCCCCGTTCACAGCTTAAAAATAGGCTGGAGAAGAAATATTTGCCATTCCTAGTAGAGATCCAGCAACACGTAAGCAGGGACTTTATCTTCTCTTTGGGGCTCGGAGCCACCGCTGAGTTTCCCCCCAGGACCCGGCGCCCTCCGCCCGCGCGCCCCAGTGCTGGCACCACAGCCCGAGGGAGCCCGGGCGGGGGCGGCGCACTCAGGGCAGCTCACTGGCGCTAAACCCCTCCTCCCCGCGGGCCTCCCCTCTGTCCCCCCACAGTGTCCAGTGGGGGCCTGGTGACGGGGGCAGGCGAGAGCCGCTCCACACGCCCGTACGAGCCTGTGTGGCTGAGCCCCCGCCCGCATTCTCGAGCGCGGCCCCCAGGGCGGACCCCCTTCCGGGGCGTCGGCGAGGGCCTCTGTGCGGGCGGGCGGCTCCCCCAGACCCCGCTGGACCCAGGGTGGAGGCGGAACACACTGTTCTCGCCGCACATTTTTCTGTGAATCTAAAACTGCTCCAAAAAAAGCCTGTTAAAGTAACAGGGAGGAGGGCGCGTTCCTTCGATGGCGGCCTCGTGTCGCTCGCTCTGGCCCCTCCGAGGGGCCTCACTCCCCGCCCAGGGGGCATCACAGACCTGCTCGCCAAAAGACCCCTCCTCGGACCCCCTCCCCGAGGGCGAGCGTCCGCTCTCCCCCCAGCCCGTCTTCTCTGGCCCCTGGGCCTCTGGCTTTCGTTGTTCTTTCTCATGAACTTCTCCTCCTTCCTCTTCCCACCCTGCCCAGCCCCTCGTCAGGCCTGGCTCCCCCCTTTTATCACCGGCCTCCCAAGCCCTGTGACACCCAAGTCGACCATCCCTGCACCAGCTTTCCTTAAACGCGGCTCCACCTCAGCCAGGGGTGCTCCGGGCCCTGCGGCGGCCACTCCCTCTCCACTGCCCTCAGCTCTCCCAGGTCCCTGTTCGCCAGGTGCTCTGTGGTCCCTGAGGGCCCGGCCAGGCTCCTGCACGGATCAGCCCCAGGCTGCCTAGAAGTAAGTCCCGCCCTGGCCCGCCACCGTCCAGCATCAGGGCTGGCCACTCACCCCCGCAGCTCTCGGGCCTTCAGGCTGTGCCCCGCGCCGGACTCGCGCCCTGCCCCCTCCGCGACCCCCTCGCAGGTGAGACGCAGCAGCCCCGCGCTCGCTTTGGGGCAAGCCCAGGCGCAGTGCGGCCAGCCCTCCCGCCCGACTGCACCCGGCGCCTCCCGGGAGCAGCCGCACCCCCGCGGGCCCCTCCCGCCACCCTGCTGGCCTCTTCCCGATGTCCCGCTGGGCAGGGCCACCTCTGCCCGTCCGGCCTGGTTCATCCCACGTGGAAGCGTCACGTGACGGGGCGGCGGGAGGGCCGGGAGGGCCAGGCCCCGCCCCCGTGGCGGCTCCTCGTGGCCGCTGCGGCCTCCTGGCTGGTGGGAGCCATGGCCAGGCACGAGGCGGCAGGCGCCTGCCCACCCCTCCGGCCTCCCGGGCGAGGGGCGCTGGGGCCCGTGGCCGTTCTCCTCGGGGGCGCAGAGGCCGCCCGCTGGTCCGCAGCTCTGGACCAGCGCCCCGGGGCTGAGGGGGAGAAGGCCAGCACTGCGCTGACCTCCAAGCGCCCCGCCTCAGTCTCGCACCTCAGAGGGGCGCGGCCGGGGAGCCCGCAGACCCGGCCGTGCCCACTCAGGGCGCCATCACGCCCGGCGGGCCTGCCGGGGCCTCTCGTCGGCTCTCCCGGCGTCCGAGGCCCTTGCGCGCCGGCCCGGCCCGGGGCGTTGGCCGCTCCAAACGGGGGTGGGGTCGGCTCCCCCTTTCTGCGCGGCCTCTCTGCGGCCCCCAGCCCTCGCCGTGCTTTGGGGAAAGCTATTCCGACTCCCGCTGTCCCCGAGTCACGCGCTAAAAACAGCCACTTTAGCTTTTAACGGTGAGGTTTGCTCGGAACTGTCTAGAACGAGGCAGAGTCCCGAGCGGAGCCATCTCCCGGCCACGCCCCGCAGCCGGCCCCGCCCCTGCAGCACGCTCAGGACACGGAGCCCGGAGCCCGCGCCCAGCCACGCGGTCACTTAGGTCCTCGGCGGCGGTGGTCAGGCCCCGAGGACCCGGTCCGAGGAAGGCCAGCCTCATGTAATTTTTCTTCTTTGAACACCTTTAGCGTGAGCACGTCAGACAACGAGAAGCTCAACCTCGCATCACAAGGGGGGCGCCGCTTTGCAGGGGCTTGTCCCGCCGGGGCGCCCCCACCCCTCGTTCCCTCACAGCTGAGGGGGCTTCCTCCTGCTGACCGAGGCCCGCAGAGCCATCAGCTGCCCGGCCCCGGGGCTGGAGGTCGCGCGGGCTCCTGGCCTCAGCCCTCCTGAGCCTCCCCGGCCCCCGCCCCCGCCCCCGCGGGTGCCCGGCCTCCGTGCCGCACCCAACCTGGGACTCGGCCTGCAGCGGGGGAGCGAGCCTGGAGGCCACCACAGAAGACGGCGGTTTCCAGGACAGGAAATTCCCAAGAATTTTCCTTGACCGCAGTTAGATAAGCGGGGTCGGGCAGCGCGGGGTTCTCAGGCGTCCCAGGAGGACCCAGGCATGACGCTGTGTGCGAATATGGAGATTTCCGCACAGGCCCGGCCAGCTGCGCAGGCTGGGGGTTCACAGGCATTTTCTGCACAGTCAGCACGTGCACAGGCAGAGGTGGGGCCGCACAGGACTTGGCCAAACCCCGCGCTCCTTCCCACGCTGGAAGCTCGCCCTGCATTCCTGGGGGACACGGCCAGGCCAGACACGTTTTCCACCCGACCACGGGGTCATCTTTAAGCTGGCCCGATTTCCGTTGGAAAACGGTGGGAGAATCAGTGGCCTGAGACAACGGGGCTCTCTGGAGGCCCCAGCTGGGGCTCTGGGGCGCGGCTTGGTGGCTGTGGGCTGACCTGGCTTCTGGCTCGTTCTCATAACCAAACTCTCACCTTTTTCAGCCTCAACTTTCAGCTTCGCTTTTTTCTAGGATCTCAAACCTCACGTTCTTCACCTCTGGCCTTTTGTTGTGGAAATTTCGGATGCCTTTTCCCACTTCCTCCAAGGCAGCCTGGGAGGGAACGGAATGTGAGGGGCCAGAACAGAGAGGACTCCAGAGGAGCCACATCCGGGGAGGCTCAGGCCCAAGAGGCCCAGGAGGACTACGGCGCCCCAGGCCCGTGCCGAGGGGTCGGCTCCGAGGGGCGTGGACCAGCTGGGAGCTGAGTCTGCGGCGAGTGGGGCCCCGGGCCCAGGGGCCTGTGGGCGCCTGTCGGGAAAGGCTCGCTGGCTCCCCACTTTGCCGGCTGGGGCAGAGAAGCTCCCGCCCCTGCTCCCCACTGTCCGGCTGCTCACGGCAGACACGTGGCCGCTACAGAGCTTCTCACCCTGCCGCCCACCTGGGAGGGGTGACCCTCACCAGGCCAGGTCCAGCCGGCTCCCCTGAAGATTTTTATTTTTATCTATGCACACAAGAACTGGGGTGCAGGCCAGAGGTGTGGGGGTGAGAGGACTCCCCAGAGACAGAGCGGGGAGCAAACAGGCGGATCCGCTGAAATCCACTGCTGAGGGGAGCAGCGGGGAGACAGGAGGGGTCTGCTGCGTCCTGTGGGAAGCTCCCTGGCCGGGCACTGAACTCGAGCCACCGCTGCCGACAGCTCCACAGCGCAGCGCCCAACTGCTGCGCCCCCAGGAGGCCCTAGCCTGGCTCCTCTCAACGGAAACACAACGGGGGACAAAAAGTCCAAGCATCGCTAAGAGCAATTACATTTTTTGTGAATGAGGAAACACCATTTAAGCCTTAACCCCAGAGTCCAGGCCATATTGGTGGACCCCAATAATTGAATAAACAGCTTGGAAAGACATGGTCAGACCCAGACGAGGCAGCTTCACGATACAGGTTTCGCCAAGCAAAGCGGGGGTGACGTGACTTTGGGAACAGCCGCGAGGGCTGAGAACTCGGAGAGCGACCCAGCTTGGCCCTTGCGCCAGGAGTCACACAGGGCCAGCCATGGCCGGGGACAGAGCCCGCTGCCGCGCCCGACCGAGGCCGGCCCAACACCAGAGACGGGGGCGGGGGGCCTCTCTGTCCCTCGGGGGCCTCCAGGGCCTCCTGGAGCGTGGGTGTGCCCGCAGAGCGAGGCTGCGGGGCCAGCTGGGAGCCCTGGGTGAGGGGCGAGGCGGGACGCCCGTGTCCCCTGCTGTAAGGCTGAGAGTCGCCTGCACCCCTGCGGTTTCACCCCCGGGGGCCACATGGGGCGGGGGGGCTGGGGATCCCTGCAGCTCCAGGCTCGAAGCTTCCAAGGTTCTGTGCCTGGTCACCGGGAGGCCTTAGGAGGGACGAGGCCCACCTGCCACGGAGGGCGCGGGGGCCTCCTTCGGTCCAAGCCCGCGCCTGCCCCGGCGCCCTCAGTGGCCCTCGGCGCGAGGCGGCTGTGGCTGTGGCCTTGGCGAGTCTTCCAGTTTTCGCTCCATGCCAAGTAAGACTGAGCTGCTCCTTGAGACTGAGCTGCTTTGCTCAAGCACACGGCAGAGCAGGCAGAGGCCCCACGCGGGCGTGCGGGGTGCGCGAGCGAAGGCCGAGGCGCGAGGACGGCCAGGGCCTCTTGGGCGCGCTGCTTCGTGGGAAACAGGACCCGCCATGCAGTCCGGCGTCCAGAGCGGGCAGCCGGCCTGGCCTCTCGCGGGGGAGCGGCACCGTGCCTGCCTCCCCGGGAAGCCTGTCTGTGGGGGCGCCGACCGAGCGGGGGAGCGTCCTGCCCCCTAAAACTCAACTTGGGCATCAGACGCAAATGGGGGTGGGCCTGGAGCCCCACAGATGCGGGCAGGACAGAGGGTCCTGGAGACTTGGAGCGGGTCAGGGCCCCGGCCAGCCTCGGTGTCCCCGCGTGCTCCGGGCACAGGTGCTGACGTCGGCGCCGCAGTGGCCGGGCCGCAGCCGCCACCAGCCCCGCGGCCCGCTCGCCCTGCCCGCTGACTCACGCACAGAAGCCCGGCTGCTGCGGGTCAGGAAGCTGCCCTGGCGGCAAGCAGCCTCGCCTACCAACATTCCTTCCCGGGCATTCATCTCGCCCGGCTGGGGATGTGACAGCGGGCGGGGCCGGCCTGGGTGCTCTCATTCAGCAGCAAAAATAGCCCCCGGGAGGGGCGCGGCCAGCAGCCCAGGAGCCCAGCCGCCTGCCTGGGGGTGGCGAGGCAGCCACGCCGAGGGACAGACCCGGACAGCATGTGGCCTCCCACCCCGGCCGCCGCCTGCTCCCCAGAGGGAGGTTTGGGGCCCGACTGCCGCCAGGCCGGGCCTGAGGCCCCCGTGGCACCGCTCGGCCCCGCCCGCAACCAGCTCTGCCTCGTGTGCCCCTCGCCGCCCGCTTCCGGCTTGTCCGCGGGCGCTCGCCATCGGGGCGTCAGGGGAAGCCCAGTTCGGGCCGGGCAGCTGACAAGGAAGCTCGGAGGCGAAGCATCCACTGGGCCGGGCCCGCCCTCTCTCCACCAGGTGTCCGTCTCCGTGGACCAGGGCCCGGGGCGGGCCGGGCAAAGCGGGAGCAGCTCAGGACCTGCCCCCTGGGCACGCGGGCTCCCGCACGCTGAAAAGAGGAAGCTGACCTCACTGCCCCGCGACGTGCCACCCGCCCCTGGCCCGAGTCTCGGGCTGAGGTGTGTCTAGAAAAAGCAGCGTCCAAGTCCCGGGGCCGTCTACACTCAGCTGCGGGCGGGGACGCACCGGCCCGGCCCCGTCCAGCCGCCTCCCAGCCAGCGGTGCCCTCTGCGCCCCGCCTGGAGCCTCAGGGCCCGGCTCGGAGCGTGCCCGGGTGGGGGTCTCGAAGGACCCCCGAGGCCGGTGGGCTGATGTGGGGCCTCGGAGGCCGCTTTTGAGGCTTTGGAGTGCTGGGAGAGGGGGCACCGGCAGCCTGGGCTGAGGCGGCGTTTTACGTGGGTTCTATGGTAACTGGGCCGGCTGCTCTCTAGGGCCCTTCCTGGGAGCCCCGGTTCTGGGGCCGAGGTGGGGCACTCCTGTGGGTCGCTGAGACGTCTGCTCTGCTCGCCCCGCGTCTCGGCTTCAGACCGGCTGCGGACGGACACGCCCTCCACGCAGACCAGCCGGGCCTGGCCCGATGTCGCCGCCGGGTTCCTGGACCTGCACCCTGCAGAGGGGCCGGGAGCAGCCAGGAGCCGGAGGCGCGTCCTAGGGGCGGGGCTCGCTCTCTCACGAGCAGGCGATGCTGCCTGAGGACCCGCCCGGCCCCTGGGGGGGGCTGGGTCTGCGGGCAGCCCTGCGGCCGTGGGGGCCCTCGGGCCTCTCAGCCCCTGCCCGCCCTCACATCGGGCCTGCGCGGCGAGCGTGCGTGGTGCCCTCGAGCAGAGCGGAGGGTGCGCACAGGCGAGGCCTCGGAGCCGACGGCCTGGCTGGGCCGGGCCAGGTGTCCACCGCGCTGCCGCGGCGGGGACAGCCGGGCTATGCTCGGTGGGATGGGGTTGGGCGACCCCGCAGAGACGGTGCAGAGGGCGCTGGGCGCCGCCCGCCACGGGGTGGGGAGGGCGCCCGAGAAGGTGCGGGGGGAGGAAGGCTGCCGCAGGGCCGAGACGGCGGGGGCGGCGGGCGGGAGGCTTCCGGAAGCAGCTGGGCGCCGGCGAGCGCGGAGAACGTCACCGTCCAGGCTGGACGAGACCCGGGCCGGGGCGCCGAACAAGGGTGCCCCAGAGTGGACGCCGCCGAGGGGCGCCAGGACAGGGCCGTCGCCCCCACACTGGCAGGCGGGCCGGGAAGAGGCGCGGGGCGCGCTCAGCCCCTCTGCTTTAATCAAGGGTCCGGCCCCTGAAGGGGGCGGGGCGGGGGCGCCGTGGCCCCCCCACCCCTCTGTGCTCTGTCCTCTCCGTCCTGCTCTGCCACCAGGGGGGACGGTGACTGAGGGAGGGCTCCGCGGCCTCCTCTGCTCCAGCCCGGGGGCCCAGCAGCCCCGCGGCGGCCCCGAGCGGGGGTCCTCTGCAGAGGGACGGCGGAACCGTGTGCAAGGGACGCGCAAGAGTCACTGTTTTGTCCTGCTACCGGCCAGGCCCGTGACGTCCACGAAGCCTTGGGCAATCGAAAAAGCCACTTGGGAGACCCTGTGCTCTGACCTGCGTGTAAATGCAGACCTCTGCAGCCACAGCCGCACCGGGCCTGCTGACACCCGGTGTGCGCGCCTTTATCAGATGAAACACAAAGGGCTGACTCCGAGTCATCAGCTCTCAAGGGGGTACACTTTGCAAAACAGCCCCTTGCCCTCTCTCCCTCCCCCCGTGAGCACTATAAATAACGCATATTTATATGATGCGCGTGAACATGCACTTAGTAAGGTCCAGCCACAGGAGGAGAAGCGTGTCCTAGCTGTGTTTCCCGCCTGGTTCTCACTTTCTCTTCCAGAGCTGGGGACGGCGGTCGCCTTGCAGGCACGAGGAGCCCTGGGCTCCCGCCTCAGGTTGGAGCAAACATTTAAAAAAATAGACAAGGGTCATTAGGAAAAACGTGATGCATCAAAAGAGATGTTTACAAGAACCTGCTATTCTCCACCTGCACCTAACGCTCGACATTAGATAAAATAATCGGTGGAATTTTGTGCGCACGCTTTAAAGAATAATATCTAAAAACTCACAATGAAATAGCCACTCAGTCCCCATTCTGAACCCTGATTTATGAGGTTAATATAAACAGGAGTCTGCTAGCACTGAACTGAGAATGAATCTCTAAAAATATTGTTGCAGCTCATTCTGTGTCACTCAGGGTGTACGTGTTAAGTAAGGGGAACGTGCAGCTATTTTCAACCTCCTTGAAAAAAAAATACTGCTGGGGAGACACGATAGATTGTTTCCCCATTAAGACAGGTAGCTGGGGGCCTCCCCGGTGGCGCAGCGGTGAGCGCTGCGCTGTGGAGCTGTCAGCAGTGGCGACGTGAGTTCGATCCCCGGCCGGGGAGAGTCCCACATGGCGCAGCAGACCTCTCCTGCCTCGCCCGCTGCTCCCCTCAGCAGTGTGTTTCTGATCTGCCTGTTCTGCTCCCCACTCTGTCTCTGAACCCTCTCGCCATCCCGCGCCTCTGGCCTGTACCCCAGCTTGTATGTATGAATAAATAGATCTTTAAAAAAAAAAAAAAGACAGGTAGCTGGGCTTGGCTCTGGGAGTCAAGAGGTGAGGTTTTGTTGATTTATTCTATTAATATCCCTTCTCTTATGATTGGATCAATTTAAGGAAGTCCTCAGTTCAAGAGCTCTTTAAAAGATAAATTGTTAAAGTTTAATGTAACAATGTTAACCTGCTAATGTGATATTTACTACCCTGTTGGTTTTGTCCAAGGTTACATACTTTGTATAACATCGTATCCACTGCACAAATCTCTGTAAATAGAGTTTATGTCCAGAGTTACCATAAATAAATGTTGTTTTATTTGCGAAGTATCTAAGGAAAGGATGATTCAGCCTCGTCTGCTGCACCTGTTTTGGTACTTGGTTCTGTGCTGTGATTCATCTATTTCTCTGGGGAAGGGGGCGGAAGCCGGGGATGCTGTTCCAAAAAACCCTTTCTCGTTTTTTCCCCTAAGTTTTAAAGAATGTGCTATGGAAAGAATGGACTGCACTTGGCACACCGCAGGGGCTGCAGCACACGCCGCTGTCTGAGAGCAGCCTCGCGGGCGCGTGCGGGGCGTGCGGGGGGCCGTGGGCAGAGGGTCCCGCACAGGGTTTCGCGCCCCTGAACCCTCTGAGGTCAGCTCCACTGCTGCTATTTCCTGAGCTTTGCGGCCCAGTCGTCGAGCGCAGACACATCCGAGGGGTGCCCCGTGCACCCCACAAGGCAGTCGTGAAAAATGCAGCAAACAGAGAGAAGCCCACGCTGACTCTCACGGCGGGGAGTCTGCCCGGAGGAGCAGTGGCCTCCGGGCACCGCGCGTGACCTTGGCCTGGGGAGGGGGCGAGGAGGGGGACAAGGCGCACGGTGGGCCTCGACTAACAGCTGGCTCTGCTGGGTGGGGCTGGGCACTGCAGGTTGGCGCGTGCCCGTCTCCGCCTGCGGAAGCCGGGGCGCCTCCCGGGGGACAGCCCCAGCACCTCGCGGGCCGACGTCTGGACACCGAGACGCCCTCGGGCCCCTCCACGGGCCACGCCAGGCTGGGGTGTGGACGGGCCAGCGGCCCCTCGTCTCGTCTCCCCTCACGAGCTCGGAGGAAGGTCCCGCCCGGACAGCAACGGTTTCCTTGGGGATCTCGTCTCCTGAAGTCGGGGCACCCCTATCCCCAGGAGCGTGAGGGAGGAGGGGCTGCACCTGCACGGCTGCATCCCTCGAGGGCCGCCTCGGGGGGCCGCTGTGGGCCGGGCTCTCAGCCTGCACCTGACGGCAGCCTCCCCGCCCGCCCGAGCCCCTCGGGATGGGGCAGCGGTGGGGCTCGTGGCGACGGGCGAGGCAGGGGTGCGGGCAGGCGCTGCTGGGCAGAGCCCCACCCCTGCGGCCACTCGAGCAGGCAGCACCTCCTTTGCCCGCCCTGCGGTGGCCAGTGGCGTGGCCAGGACGGGGACCGCGGACAGCGGGGCCCTGGCCGGTGGCGCTGGCAGGTGGACTGTGCTGCTGGGCCACGAATGCAAAGCGCATTTTCCTTGGCAAAAACGAGTGTCCGCCCAGGTCAGCCCCGAGCACGCCGGGCGCCTGCCCCACGAGGACGGGGGCGCCGAGACGAGGGGCCGGCGGGGAGAGCGGCTTCCGCAGAGCCCAAAGCTAAGCCTTAACCCGTGGCACCCCGCTCCTGAGGTGGGGCGTCCCTGGGCCCCCAGCACGTGGCTGCAGAAGAGAGCGTCACCCGGGGGGCCGCGGACACCCCAGGAGGGCGCCGGTGCCAGGCCCGCCCGCAGGCTGGGACGGCTCCGAAGGCGCAGGCCGCCCCTCGGTCTCGGGACAGCTCCAGGAGAGGGCAGGAAGCCGCCGGGTTCCCAGTCCCTGGGGGCGATGGGCCTGGGGGTGGGGGGTGGGCAGAGCCCGCCTGTGGGCCGGCTGCTCTCTGGGGCTTCGAGAACAAGGGCTGGTTTGTTACCAGCTGACGGCACAGGGAGGGCTGCTCCGCCCGCCGCGATTCCTGCTCTTTAAGGACGAGCAGAGAACAGCCCGGCCTCCTCCAAGGGGCCTCGGCCAGGGAGCCAACGGCCCGGGGACGTGCCGGCTGCAGGCGTCCGCCGAGCCCAGCGCCGCGGTGCGGCAGCGCCCGAGGGACGGTTCTCCCGGCGAGGGGCTGCGGCCAGACCGCAGCGATGGCCGGCCACGGGAGGCAGCCCGGGGCCAGCGGGGCGGGGGCGGGGCAGGCCTGTGCGCCCAGTGGCCGGGGCCCCAGGAGCGAGACGCGGAAGCAAGAGGCTGCTGTGATGCCGTGACGGTCACTAACTGCAGCCGGGCAGTGGACACCCCGACTCTGAGACCACGCAGTGGGGCGGCCGGAGGCACTGTGGGCCCAAGGCCCCTGCACCCCTGCACCCCTCGAGGATGCGGTCACGTGCCCCCAGAAAGCCCGTCCTCCCCGGGCAGGACGTGTGCCGGACATGGGGCCTTCAGACCCACAACAGAAGGAAAACGACAAAACCTGCCAAAAGCCGTCGGAAACACCTGCTATTTTTAACAAACGGAACGAGATGCTAATGACTGTTTCAGATGACGCTTTAGAGCAACGCGGCCCCCAGAGACCCCGCCGAGGGGCAACTGGGGAGGGGTCAGCCCTGGGCCCCAGGCCCTCTCGCCGGCCTCGGAGGGGGACCTTAACGGACTCACGGAAAGCTTCCTTGTCCACCACAAATAGCGCATGTTAGGAAGAATCCCGATTCCAAAAAAAGAGCAAAGTGTCTCTAAATTTGGAACAACCTCAGCTGATGGCTTGGGCTGGACACAGCGGGGACTGGTGCCCCGGCGAGGCCTGGGCAGCTCCAGGCGGCAGGGACGGCCTTGCCCGAGTCCTCACACACAGACGCCCTTGCACTTCAAGGTCTGCTGCTGCGTCGGGTTGTTCTTGTGCTGGCCGCACCCCGCGCCCGCCCGCTCGCAGCGGGCCCCCGGGGGCCACTCCTGGGGCCCGGGCACCCCTCTCAGCCACTTCCCAAGGATACCTGTTTCCTTCATGTTCCGAGTTTCCGTGGAACAAAGCGCAGGCGTGTGGAAACTCCCAGGCCGAGGACAACATCCTTCTTTATGAAAAGCAGCGTCCAGGGAATCCCCCCAGGGGGCCTCCCCGCCCAGCCAGCGCCCGGGCCTTATGCGGGAGTCCCTGCTGACCCCCAGCCAGCAGCGTACAGCTGTGGCGGAGGCGGGGCGGTGGGAAGCGGCATCCCGGCCTGAGGCTCTACACCCCCCAGCGCGGCGGCGCCTCTGGGTGAGGCTCCCTGGAGAACGGGCCTCTTGCAGCCTGGGGCACCACGTTTTCAGGCCTAAGGACCAATCTGGTCCCGATGCTCGGAAACAGCGGGACGAAGTTTGGTGCGAGAACGTGAACAGCCGTGAGAGGAACCGAGTCCGAGTCCCAGGGCAGGGCGCCAGAAAGGCTCGCGGGCCTGTGGGGGCAGAAGACCCAGGAGCAGGTTCTCTACGGAACTGCGCAGACGGGTCAGAGGGAGGCGTCCTGGAGCCTCGGTGGCTTTTAGGCCTTTAATGGTCTCTTGCAGGGAGGCGGCCAGGTACAGGGCAGGCAACGGGCCGGGAGCTGCCCCAGCCCCCCGCGAATCTTCACTCTCTCGGGCTCTCTGGCGGCGCCTCGTGGCCTCTGCTGCACCCCGAATTCCTCTGCTCCACGCTCTGTTCTCTGCCGCTTCCGCTGCCGCTAAGCCCAGTCTCCAGCCCAGGTGCGCCCCCTCACGCAGCCCACACCCACTCCAGGTGCCGCCATCGCGGCAGCGCAGAGGCCCGCGGAGGTCCATGATTGAGGGGTGGGCGGAAAAACCTGACGGCTCTCTCATCTACCCTACCGCCTGACGCTAAAAGACAAGAAAAACTGCTAGAAATTAGCTAAATCCACGTGGCACGCATGAATGGGGGTGATCTCTGACCGGAAGTCACTCTTCTCCTGCACGCGTGCACTTGCGCACACACACACGCGCGCACCACATGTTTTGTGCGTGTGAACACAAGGCCCAGCGCATCGCCGAGCGCGCACACGCTGCCCCGCCCGTGTCAAAGCCCCGCCCCGTCCGCAGAGCCATCTGCGCCATCTGCGTCCCGTCCAGGAAGCGGCTCCGGCGCGGGACCCCAGAAGGGGCGGGGGGCGGCCTGACCCGTCTTCCCGGTCTTGGGGGGCCAGGCTATTCATCTCCCCACCACCGGCTTTCCATGACTCATCTTTCCTTCCAGGATAACTGACATTTTTGAAGGGCGCCCTTTCTGTTAAGTCTGATTTCCTTCTGCTGAAAAAGTCTTTTCAGTGCTCTGGAATTAAGCAGCTCATTTTCATCTACAAAGTTCCTTTTGTTTCCTTCCTTAGTCTGGCTCTTCCACTGCCGGGCACACAAGCTACAAGCCCCTTTCCGTCAGCACTGTCCTCAAAATAAAGCCCTAAAAATACCCGTGGCCATGAACATTTGGAAATCGCCTTTTTGGTTAGCAGCCATCTTCACGGAACGTCTCTGCCGCAGTTAGTGCCACAGGGGAGCGAGCAAGAAATCCAAGGGCCAAGGAACCCCGCTTCTCCCGTGCCGCCACAGCCCTTGGGACGCCTTCTCGACCTCACAGCCATCAAGGTGACATCCCGGACCAAGGGTCGAAGCCGACTGTGAGGGAGGCGATCAGCAGCCAGAGGGAAGACGGGAGCGCAGCGGCGCCCCGGGAGGGAAAGGGCCTGGCCGGGAGCTCACGGCTCAGGAGCCAGGGCGGTCACAAGCTGGGAAAAAGGGTGACGAGTTTCAGAGGCAGAGCATTCAGGTCGGGCAGGGAATCGTCCCTCCCCACGCCCCTGGCCAGGCAGCTGCTGGGACGCCGAGCGGAGCCCAAGATCAGGACCCGAGGAGGAAAGCGAGAGGCCGGGAAGGAGGAGAGAGAGCGTGAAGGTTTCAGGGTGCGGCGGCTCAGGGAGTCAGGGTGTGGTCACAGCAGTAGCCCGGCTCTCGGGTGCAAAGGTTCTGGCCTCCCTTGCCGCTGGGAAGCAGAGGGCCAGCCCCCATGGAAACCAGTATGGAGGTTTCTCAAAGCACTAGCAATCAACCTTCCAGACGCCGCAGCAATTCCGCTCCCAGGCGCTGCCCCAAGAAGGCAAACATGCTGGTCTGCAGGGCTACCCGCACTCCGCGTTCACCGCAACACTATTCACAAAACCACGTCATGGAAACAACGCAGGTGCCCCAAGGCAGACGAGTGCATAGGAAGATGCAGTCAACGTGCAGTAGAGTACTACTCAGCCATGAAAAGGCGACCTCTTGCTGTTTGCAACAACACGGATAGAACTGGAGGGCATGAAGCTAAGTGAAATAATTCAGAGGAGAAACAAGTATTATGTGGTTTCACTTACATGGGGACTATAAAAAATAAATCAAAGGGTCAGTCGAAAGCAAAACCAGTAACAAATTCCTTAGAATTAGGGCTACCAGAGGGGAGGGGGACGGTGGACAGCAGGGTGTGGGGGGTGGAGGACGTAGCTGCCTTGGCGTGGATCCTGCCAACGCTCTCACGGGGTCGAAGAGTCGATGTTAAAAGCAACAAAAACAAAAGACAGAACAGTGTCGAGGGAGCCCCCGGGCTGTTCAGGGCCCAGCCGCTGCCCGCCCCCTGCCGGCGCCCCTCGGCCCGTCCTTGGCCATGCCCAATGCGGGCGCAGAACACAACGGGGATGGGCGTGGGCTCTGCTGGCCGCTGCCCACTATCTTCACAGGCCTTTAAAAGCGCCCTTATCGCCACTCAGAGTGTGTCTTGTTAGGAATAATTACGACCATGCGGCGCGCCCGCTTGCCAGCCCTTTAACTTTTATCCCAGAGCGGCCAGGCCGCCATCGAAGCCGTGGGTCCTTCTGTTTCTCTATTTAAAACAGACTTGAAGTTTGGAGAACAGTCACAGGCCCCGAAAAGACAACAAGTTAATAAAAAACATCGACGCTGACAGGAGGGCAGAGAACGCGGGAGCCCAGGAAACTCCTCCCGCCAGCACTAATGACTTCCGTTTTGTTTCGCTCTGTTTTCTTTCCCTCTGGTTCCAGACCGGGGCTGGCCTCCACCGGGGTTTGGGACCACGCGCTTCTGTGCAGCGGTGGGGCTCCAGCTGCCCTCGCTGTGCCAGGCAGGACGGCGGCCGCCACGGCTGTTCCCGCCTCTGCTCTAGACCCTGAAACTCCAGCGGGACGTGAGGTGGGGCCGGCCGCGGCAGCGGCTCTCTGAAGACTTAGGCTGCCCCCGTGCCAGGCCTCGAGGCCGGCCTGGGGGACTGCCCCCCCAAGGCGCAGGCTGTGGGGTCCCGGGCGTGGCAGTTTCCCAAGAAAATGTCAAAATGCCTAATATTTATTTGTTTGGCCCTGACGACGTCCAGAGGCCACAGTGATGACCCCTGTGTCCGTCTTCCAGGGCTCCTGGCGGCCACTGCCCTTGGGGCGAACTCGAAGGCCCCCACGAGCGAGCCCCGCCCTGCGGCCGGGCTCAGCCCTCTCTGCCATTTCCCGGGCTGTCGTTCACACTCTGGAGCAAGCAGAGATGGGAGCCAGAGCTGGCTGCATCAGGGGCTGCGCGGCGGCCCTGCGGGTGGGGAGGGGCTTCCTGCCAGACTGGACCCGGGGGCCGCCTGTCCTGCCTGCAGCCAGCCGGGCGGGCGCTCTCAGGCGCATGTGCCACCTGGGGGCGGGGAGGCTCCACAGGGCCCCGCAGCTGGTCCGGCGTGAGCTGGGGGCCACAGACCGGGGCGCGGGCTGCTGTGCCGGGGCCGTCTCTGTGGGAGACCAGGACACGCTTAGGGGCCGCGTTCCGAAGAGCCCAGCAGGAGAACGCGAGGGTTTCCAAAAGCAGAGTCGAGTCTGGCTTACAGGGAAAAGTAAAAGTGTTCATTCTCGGACCCCTGCTCGCCAGCCGTCCTGGGGTGTCTGAGGTTCTCGAGCCAGACGTCAAACGGCACCACCGACACCGGCCTGCACGAGGCGGCCCCTGGACTGCCGGCAGGTCTGGGGCTGCGGGGGTGGGGGGTGGGGGGGCCCTCTCCTCTGCCTGCACGGCCGCCTGGGGTCGGCAGTGCGTCTGCAGAAGCCCCTCCCACTGCCACACCTGTCTACACTGCTCCTGCTCCCCCTTTCCAAAAGCGCGAGGGCTGGGGTGCCCCTGCTCCCCCTGGGGTGCCCTAAGTCCACACCGAGCGTTAGGAGCAGGGCCGGCCGCTCGGGGCCAGGGAGGCGCGGTGCCGAGAGCAACACTGGTTTAAACAAACGCACGACCGCATCAGCCAAGTGGATTTCAAGAAGCAGGTGACCTGAACGAGTGTCATTTTGGGGGGGGCCTGTCCAGAACCCAAGCACGCCCCGAACAGACACCCCCGCCCATTCGGCCTGAGGATGCCGCTGTTCCAGGGCACGGAGACCGCGGCGCGGCCGTGCAAGCAGAGCGGGGCGACGAGGGGCCAGAGCAGCCTGGTTGGAGAGCGCGACCCCCACGCCACCCCGCCCTGCCCAGCCCGAGACCGCGCTCCGTGGGCGTCTGGACGTGGACCCAGAGGGCGCGCGGGCGGCCGGCGGACAGGAGGCGGCCCTCCTTCCGGGCCCCCGACGGCCCCGGGCTCCGGCCTCGTCTGGGCCCCGGCAGGGACCGGTGTCCTCACCACGGAGGAATGTGCGGCGCTGCCAAGCACCTGCGCATGCGCGTGTGGGCGGCGGGCGGGCGGGGCAGCGCCCGGGGCGGGACGCGGAGGCCGCCACGGGGCTCGCCGCCCTCGCTGACCTGCCCGTCGCCGGCCTGCACGCGCCCTCGCGGGGCCCCCGCCTGCCCCCCATGCAGGGCCTCTGCCCCGCACTCACCGCGGGTCCCCGCCGGGCTTGCACGCGGGCGTGAAACACACGCGCGTGATGTGGAGGGAAGCAGAGGCCCCCAGACACGCCCTCCGGTGCCCAGGGCCCAGGCGCTGGCTAAACGCGCCGCCCGCTGTCCCTGCGGGAAGGAGCCCCGTGACCCCCGCCCGCGGGGAGCCCCTCTGGGCGTGGGCGAGAGCCGTGCGGACGGGGCTGTGGCAGCCGGCGGCTCCTCCGCTATTTCCCAGGAATTCCTTGTCCTTTCTGGGGGCGTCTGCCGGGGCAGCCCGGACCTCGGCGCCCACATGGCGTGACCAGCTGCAAAGGTGCAAGCCTGCGGGGCACTGGGGTGCCGCAGGGACCTGGGGGGCCATGCGGAACTGGGGTGCATGGGGGCCTGGGCTGCACAGGGACTTGGGGTGCATGGGAATCTGGGGTGCATGGGGGCCTGGGCTGCACAGGGACTTGGGGTGCATGGGAATCTGGGGTACATGGGGGCCTGGCCTGGGTGCACGGGGATCTGGGGTGCATGGGGACCTGGGCTGCACAGGGACTTGGG
>PVIJ01007173.1:0-59257 GCA_004024925.1 Scalopus aquaticus | reverse complement strand
CCTGGGGTGCATGGGGACTGGTCAGGACCACCCACTGGACAGGGCCATCCTGAGCAGTTCTTTGCCGGATGTGAGGCGCCCCCAGGCCCGGCCCCTGCGGCTGGGTGGGTCTGCGTGGGAAGCAGTGGCCCCGCCCGCCCTGCAGCTCGGCCCTCGTGGAGGAGGCCCCAGGCGCTGGGGCCACAGAGCCTGCGACTTCCGCCTGCGGCCACAGCGACTCAGCCCGCGCCCTCGAGGGGCACGCTCCTCCGTCCTGCCCGTATAAGGCCGCGGCGGGCGGGCTCTCCACCTCCTGCGCGGGGGAGGGGCGGGACGCGGCGCTGTGGGAAAGCCGAGCTCCGCCTGCGAACAGCCACGTCTGGCGGCTGCTACTTTTATGTTACACGACTCACAAAACCGTCCAACAGGCGCAGGGGGCTCGCTCGCTTCGGAGGCCGCGGGGCGACTGCTGCTGCGGGGCTGTGCACCAGACGGGGCCGGTGTGCTGGACAGGCACGGAGGCGGCGAGGCGCGGGCCAGGACCCCCCTACTGCGCCCGTTCCGAGGTGCACAGGCCCCAGTGGGCAGCAGCGGTTTGCCTCTGCCTGGTCCAGCTTGAGGACACGATGGGCACTGTGGGCCCCGCGGCCAGCCCCAAAGTGGGGTGTTGCTGGTCTCCGCACACCTACACAGACACCTGCAGATCTCACTGCGTTCGTCGCGCTGGTTAGGTGTCCAGAGGTAGGGCCCACGGGCAGCACCGCGCACCCTGAGGGAGGGGTCGGCCTCCACCTCGCTCGGCAAGAGGGAGAACCGGGTGGGAAGGACGGCCCCAGGGCTGTAGCGGCTGAGTCAGACAGACGGGCCCTTCGAAAGCTCCCTCCTGGCGGCCTCTGGGGAGACCTGGCCTCATCAAAGGGCTTCGCGGGACCGGCACAAAGCAACAGCGCTTTGTGCAAACTGGTGCCGCGACGCCCGGAGCAGCTGCCCCAGGCGAGGCCAGATCCCCACAACGGCCGCCCAGCGCGCTCCCTGGCCGACGGGGCCGCGGGCAGGACGAGGGCGCCCGCTCCCGGTCCACACGGCTCTGTCGGGCGCCGCCTCGCGGGATGGCCGAGACTCGTCCACCCGCCGCGCCCGGAGAGCCCCAGGGCGGCCCGGCCCGCGTCCCTCACGCTGTAGGCGCCTCCCTGGGAGGCCTAAGCAAGGGGCGGGGGCCCGAGTCCCGGCACGTGGCTCCACACGTCTAAACACACTCTTCCTCGTCAGGCGGCCGGTGCCGGACGAGCGGCACCCGAGCCGGCCCGCCCCAGACGCGCCTCCCGCCCACGCACAGCGGCCTGCCAGCAGCGCCGCCGCCCCACTGCCCGGCGAGCCCACTCAGGACCGAGCCCAGGGGCCCAGCACAAGCTGCGTCTCCAGGGGCCCCGGGGGGCCCCGGCCGGTTGGCTGGGGGCTCCACGCACTGACATCGGGGCCCGGGGGCGCCTGCGAGGCCCGGGGTACGCGGTCCCTGCTTCCGACGGACACGGCAGGCGCGGCCGGGCACAGCCTCTGCGGACAGGCAGGGCCCGGCGGGAGATGCGCTCCGTCGCAAGCCCCAGGCCGGCCGCCACGCCGGCGGCTCAGCGCGGGTGTTGAGATGTCTCACGGGGGCAACCTCAGGGGCCGCGTTGCGCACTCAGGCGGGGCCCGCTGGACCAGCCTCGGGCCGCCTCCCACGTCCTCCGGTCCGGGCTGCAGAGAACCGGGGCGGCCTTTCCTGGACTCGCCTGGAAACAGGCTGCAGGACGGCGGGGGCAGCTGGCCCGCGGGACAGGGCACCCAACGCGGCTTCAGTGAGCCCGCTGCTGCTGTCCCACATACCAGACAGGCGCGCGTGACGCCACGATGCGAGACGTGGCTGCATCTCTCACACGTGCGCGCGCGCACACACACACACACGCACACGGAGACACAGACACATGTATCGGAACAAGGGAGGCATTCAAGAAAATCAGCATCTTTTTAAAGCATCGGGCAAGCGGGGTGAGTGGACCCAGCTCTGCTGCCCGTCACCATGTGCTCGGCCGGGAGGACGCAGCGTCCTGCGTCTCAGGACAGCAACGGGGCCGCAACGAGCCCTCAGGCCTCCGGCAGCGGGGAGGAAGGGGTGTCACTTACCCGCCCTCCTTTCTCGGGGAAGCACTGGCAGCCCCCGCTGCAGTCTCTGCCGCCACAGGGCACGTCCAGCTTCTTCACGCCCTGCGGGACCAGACAGGAGAGAGTGTTACCACAGTGCTGGCCCGCCCCGTGCTGCCCCCGCAGCCCCCTCCGCCCTGGGGCGAGCTGCCACGCAGAGCCTCGAGGAGCTGCTTTTGCAAAGACTCGTCTTCAGGGCGGCGTCAGGTCCCCACTCCCGTCTGGGGCGCCAGAGAGGGTGCGCGTGGGCTGCGTCCACACGTCACGGCCACCCCACGTCCCAGTCGGGGCACGCTGGGTGACATCCCTTCTGCGGTCAACAAGCCTTTCCGAGGTGCCCTCGGGGCTGGGGCACCCAAGAGGCGCCCCTGGACCGGGGCCCTGCAGGTGAGCCCAGGGGGCCCTGGGAGAGCCCAGTGAGGGCTTCACCCTGAAGGAGACTTCCAGGGCACAGGAGGCCGCTGCCCCTCTGCCCGCAGCGTGGGGCACGCCTGGTGGGGGTGTCAGGACAGCTTTGGGGCCCCGGCGGCGAAACGGGTCCTGGGGAAGGACGGCGGTGGGCCCTCCCTCCGTCCTGATGGGCACCCCACAGGGTTACCCCGATGCTGGCCCATCGCGCCCGGCACCCCGCGGAGCCCAAGCCTCAGGCAGGTGCTGGCACCCACGCAGAGGGAGGCAGGCCCTGTGGCACACCCGCCACCCGCCATGGCCACAGCCCCCGCCGGCCAGCACGCTGAGCCACTGCCACCCTAACCCGAGGCCCTGGGCTGCGCAAGTGTCTGTGTTTCTCTGCGCACATCTGCCAGCATGTCCTGCCCCCGCACCGGCGGGCGGCCCTGGCCTCCTCAGCCCCCATGTCCACCGGTCCCCGCACCCGCTGGCCCGGCCGGCCCCGCGCCCCCAGGGCTGGATGCTCCCCGCGGCCGAGCTGACCTGCCGCCCCGGCTCTCCCCAGGGTGACAGCGCCTTTCCCGCGAGGACACTCTGGCCGTCTGAGGGCCACGTGCCGCTCTGCCCGGAGAGGCCCTGTCACCACCAGGAAGGGCTCAAGACCCCTGAGCACCTCGGGCCGTCCAAAGCAGCAGGCCGAGCGGCCGCGTCCCGGCCTTCCTGCCGGAGGAGCCCCGGCGGCTCTGTGCACGCCAGCCGCTCCCCGAAGGCGGCTCTGGCCTCTGCTGGCCGTGGGCCAGGGCTGCTCCCGGGCTCGCCTGGAGCCCTGCCCTGAGTCCTCGGCAGGCCCGGCGGGCAGGTGCCCGGCCCGTGACTCACCCACCAGCTCAGAGAGGGAGCCCCAGACTCGCTCCCCACGCTCACGGGCCAGTTTTAATATTGATGTTGCAGCAACTCCAAATCCCGACAAACCCCGCGGCTCAAGTGAGTTTAGTGGCTTCAGACGGACCTAGCAGGGTCTCTCCTCGCCGCAGGCCGCGCGCTGGGCTCACAGAGGGCGAGCCGGGGAGCGGGGGGCTGGGCCCGGGCGCAGAGCGAGGCGGTGAGCACGAATGGCAGCGGTCAGCCATGGCGCCCTCGCAGTCCAGGTTACGACGAGGACCGAGCAGAGGTCGAGACCCCGGCGAGTCCCCCATAGCCCAGGGTGCCGCCCAGCCAGGCCGAGCCTGACCCACCCGTGGCCGGGCTCCGGGTTGGACGGTCAGGGGGACCCTCGGGGACCCACTGCCGCATGGGTGTCGTCTCTCCGGATGCGGCCAGCCCGCCGCTGCACGCCCTCCCGGGGTCAGCCCTCGATGCTGGGAGGACAGAATCTTCCAAGGAAAGCCGGTTCTGGCTCCGGAGACGGTAGTGACCCACTGGGCTTGAGCCAGCCGGCGCTCGCCGCAAACCCTGCCCCGCCCTCTGGGCCAGAAAGAGCGGCCGGGAGGCCCAGGGAGTGAGGGGATGTGGGCTGCGCTGACTGCCCGCCGGGGAGATGGCCGCCTCCCGCTCCCGCCCGAGTGGGGGCTCCCCAGGGGTGGCCCCGCTTCCAACGTCCAGCCAACAGCTCGCTGTCCCTCGTCCCAATGCACTGTCCTATCTAGGAGGTCTAAAAAGGCTGGAGCAACACGGGCGCGCCAGAAAGGAACAGAGGCCCAGCCACTGGCTGTTTCTGCGGCCCTGGGGCGCCTCCGGCTCGGGGAGCAGACCCACACAGCTGCTCGGGGGCGCCCGCAGGGGCCGCGCTGGGGGTGCCGCGGAGCACGGCCACGCGCAGCTCGCACCCGGCGGGCGGCCCGGAGGCTATGAAGACGCAAGAACAAAAACCATTTGTCCCCAAACAAAGACTATTTTGTCCTCCCCATGTTCCAAGAAACTCTCCTCTGAGAAAGTCTTTTCCAGCCAGAGCGCGGGTCTCTGAGGGCCTCACAGGTCTCTGGGCTTCCTGCGGGGGAGGCCGGCCCGGCGGGCGGTGAGGGCGCGGTCTGCACGGGCCTCTGTCTCTGTCCCCGTCCGGTCAACCTGCACTTTTCAGACTGACCCTGACTCCAGCAGGAGGCCGGTGTGAGCGGCCCCGGCAGCCCCGCTCCTTTATCAGAACGGACACGGGGCCATTTCCTCGCAGGCAGCCCTCGAGATGAAGGAAATGGTTCCAGCGGGCCGGCGAGCCCCGTGCAGCCGGAAACGCGGCCACCTGCTCGGACGCGGCCTTTTGCCCCAGAAGTGGGCAGGACGGCCGCCAGCTCGCTGCCTTTGCTCTGCACGAGCCGGGCAGCGGCGCGGGCACCCGGGGGATGAGCAGCCATGCCGGGGACTGGCCTCGCGCGCCCCGGTCGCTGGGGCCCCGTTCGCGCCGGCTGGACGGGCGCTGGCCTCGCCTCTGCTCAGGCAGCTCTGTGGGGCGCGGGGCTGGGTGAGCCGGCCCTCCAGGCGACATCCGGCTGCAGCAGGGCGGGCGCGGGTGGGGCAGGGGCGCCTCGTGGGGTGCAGGTGGGTGTCGGAAGGAGCCAGCCCCTGGGAGGGGCAGGGCGCGGGCAGAGAAACGCCCTCTCCGGAACGCGGGCCGCTTGGCACTGCGCGGGGAGGACACGACCCCGCCGGCCGGACGCCGCGCCTCCCTGCCCCAGCCCGAGAGGGAGCCCGCAGGCGTGACCCAGCCCCCCAGGAGCCTGGCCGGGCGGGGTGACGTCAAGGCGGCGGGTCCGGGGCAGGTGGAGGCAGGCAGGCCCGGCGAGGGCGCAGCTCTCGGCTGCGGGTCACGCCGAGGCAGCCCTGCCCCAAGGGCAGGCTTTGGGCCGCCGGGTGCCGGTCACTCCGGCTCAGGGGCACGTGTCCAGAAGCTGCCTCCTCCGGGGGCTTCCCAGCCTCCACCCGAGCCCGGGCCTTCCTCGAGGATCCAGGCTCACGGGGGTGCTCTCTGGCCGGCGGGGATGGGGCTGACCCGTCTCGAGGCGTCTGGTGCGGGACCTGGCGCCCGACAGCAGCCCGGGCTGTGTGGCCGGCTCAGGAGTCGTGCGGCTGGGCTGGGGTCGGGGCAGGGGCTCTCGGGCTCGAAGAGCAGGTGGGAGGCCGGGAGCTCCCCACCGAGGGGCAGACGGGCCGGCGGCCCAGGAGCGCACGGTGTAGCCCGGAGGCGGGGCCTGCAGAGGCGGGGCCTGGGCAGACACCGGTCCACACTCCTGGCCCAGTCCTCCCGGGCAGCGCGGGCAGCGCGCTGGGCTCGGTCCCAGGGCCCCTCCACATTCCTGGGCCTGCCCACCGCCCCGACGTGAGGCACAGCCGCCCGGGCCCGGCCCCTGGGGGTCAGGATTCTGAGGGAGCCCTGGGGTGCGGTCTTGGCCCGCAGATGCTCACCACCGCTGGGCCCCGCCGGTGCCCTGGCCCCTCACCCGGCACTGCCCAGGCCACCATGCCCGCCTCGGGCTCTTCCATCAGCTCCAATGGCAGCTCCATGAAGCGCTCTCACACGGCACGGATGGTCAAGGACTTAAAGCGCCCTGAGCTCGGGCACCTGCTCGGGCACATCTGGGTGCCCGCACCCCAGGGGGCCTGGTCTGAACAGGCCCCTCCAGCCCCACCCGGGGAGCAGGAACCGCCCGACTCTCTTCCTAAGTGCGGACTTCTCTGCTGGCCAGGCCCCCGCTGCTCCTGAAGACCCCCCACTTTCTGCAACATCACGCACAAGCCCACGGGCCTGTGGGTGCAGTGGGCAGCGCCGCGGGTGCCCGGGCTCCCGGTGACGACGGCGCTGTGCCCTCTGCGGGCTCCGGGGCTATAGCCCAGAGGGGCGGAGCGAGCGCAGCGCAGACCGAGAACGCGCGGGCCTAGCGCGGTGGAGTGGGTGGCGGCCTGCGGGCGCGGGGGCCAAGGGCAGCCGCCAGAGGCCGGACACCGAGCGGAAGCCTCGGGTCCGGGCCACGCTCCTCCCTGCAACAGCTGGGAGCCCCGCGGGCTCCACCAGCTCAGCCTCGGTGTGCGCCCCGCGGGGGAGGGCCGCGCCTACGGGGGGGGGCCTCAGCCCCGCAGTGGCCTCGGCTGGCTGCGGCAGCCGGGCTGGACGCTCAGGCCGCGGTCAGCATCCTCCTGCCCTCGAAGGTCAGCGCTCCCGTCAATCAAGTGAGCTTCGTCCCCCGGGAGGCGGCTCGGGGAAGGCGTCATTACTGAGTCACCTGGTGGCCCCGGGATGTCGTGGGGTCTCAGCCGCCCTCAGGCGCTTCACCCCGGGCGCTTCCTGGCAGCTCCTGGGCGCCCGACTGGGCGAGGCGCCCACCGCCGCCCCTCCCACTGGCCACGCAGGCCGCTCTGGTCCGCGGACAGCAGAAGGCGCGTGCCTGTGTGGGCTCATATTTAACTCTGTTCTTAGGAAACGAGGTGGGTCCATCTCTGAGAGTTTTTCTTCCGAGTGTGCCCACTTTGAGAGCTCTGTCCCCCGCCCGCGCCCCGCTGAATCTGGGGGAAGCGTGAGGCCGGGGAACAGAGCAGGGCTCCCTGCACACAGCGAGGCCTCCGGGCAGGGCGGGCGGGCCCGGGCAGGGCGGGCGGCTCCACGCTGGCACGCTCGGACGCCGTCTGCCCGGGCAGGCTCGTGGCTAGCTGCGGGCGGCCGGCTCTGAGTCAGTCTGGGCCCTGGGCCGGAGCCGCGTGCGCACCGAAGCACACTCACCGCACCTGCCGCTCGCGCCGGGGCCTGCAGGCAGCGGCCGGACTCTGCTGTGCTTGGCGCGCTCTCTCCGCAGGGGCAGGTCTGCGGCCAAAGGGCTCAGTCACCGTGGCAATCTCCCCTGGGGCGGTGGCCGAGTCTCTGAGCCCGCCGGGCAGCGGCACACTCCTTGCCTGGACACCCCACCGAGCACGGCCCCGCGCCTCCTGCTCCCAGCGGGAGCCCTGAACTCTGGCCCTGTCACGGCGGGGCTGGGGCGGCACCTCGGCGAGGCTCTGGCCGAGTTTGGGGCTGACCCCGTGGACAGGGCTAGCTCTGACCCAGCAGGCCCAGGTCACCGGGGGCTTGCCCGGCCCCGCGGCTAACCGCAGCAGGCCCTCCGAGGCACACAGAGGCGCCAGGCACGCCGACTTGCCTCCGCTGTGGCCTCGCCGGCCGTGGCCGCCCGGACTCCCCGGCAGCCCCCAGCGGCGGGCTCGTCCAGCAAGCGCCCATCTTATCTGAAGCGCTGCCCCCTCCTGTGACTCACAGAGCCCCCCTGGGGCGACTCCAGCCTGCAGACCCCTGGCGCCGGCCCCGGCAGAGAGAACCACCGCAGTCGCCACGGGAAAGACCCAGATTCGAAACGAAGTTCAGTTTCCAGTGACCGCGTGTCGCGCCGACCCTCTAAAGCGGAAAACTCGCAGGTCAAGCCCGGAAGGGGGCAGCGTCCAGGCTTCCGGGCTCGGAGGCGCCGTCTCCGGGGGCGTGTGGGGACCCTCCCCACATGCCCTTCAGCTCCCCCTTTGCAGCCTGCGTGGGACGGCGGGTCCTGCCGGGGGTGGCTGGGACAACGGGCGCGCCTCGCACCCTCAGCTCACACCAGTGTGCCGCAGCGGCCCCGCCTGCTGGAGACAGGAGCGCTGAGGACGCCGCCGCGGGCGCAGCCCCAGGGAGCCCCGAGACGGTGACCCGCCCAGTTCCGCGCGTGGCCGATTCTCCCCCAGATCCTGGGGGAAACGCAGCCGGTTGATGCCTCTGCAGCCGGGACGGTCTCCCGGCAAAGGCTCGGTGAGTGGCTGGCAGGGGCACAGCCCAAGCGGCCGGCGCTGTGCCCAAGGTCGGCCGACGAGTCGAGGTCACCTGGGCCGCGGCCAGGACTGCCTGTTCCCTCGCGGCCACCAGGGCCGCAGATAAACGCGGCGCGTTGCCGGGGCGACCAGCCTGCGATTCCTCCGCCTATCGAAAGTGCTCTTATCACATCACAAACAAGCGTAAACAGCCCGCAGAGGGGCTTCCTCAGCTGTCAGTGATGTCACCTGGCCCTGCCCTCACATCCGCTTTATTATGCTCCTGTCCTTTCAAAACAGAGCCGGCCACTGCACAGCAAAAGGCAGGAAGAGCCGGCACCATGGCAACGGGCGGCTGGGAACAGGTGGGGCGGCCAGGCCGCGGGCGGGGCGGACCTGGGGACCCGCGTCCCACTCCCCCAAACCGAAACCAGGCCCCGCCGCCCGACGGCTGGTGAGAGCTGACCCCCCCAGACCCTCCCGCAGGACACCTGGTGCAGGCCACCCTTGGGGCTCCCCAGCACCACCGGGGACACAGCACAGCGCGCGGGGAGGGGGCTGTGGGACACCCCGGAAAGCGGCTCTTATCGAACAAGGCTCTGGCTGGACTTTGCTGCCCTCCCAGGCAGGAGCTTGCTGGCGCCGCGAAAGCAAAAGGCTGGCCCGTCCGTCCCGCGTCCCGGGCACCTGTGCCCAGTGGAGACCCCCAGACTCCCATCTGTAGGGTCTGGGTGCCCGGGTGGAGCTGCCGGCGACAGGCGCAGAGGTGGCAGGAAGCAGGGAGGCCTGAGTGGGCGCGGGGCGGACGGCCAGGTGAGCGGGAGGTGGATTCTGAGGCTGCGTGGCCTGTTTGCCCAGACGCAGCAGAGACAGCCATGCTTCTGGTGGCCTGGGATTTGGGGTTCCTTCCAGACCCCCAGCAGCCGGTGCTCCTGCCAGGCCAGCCCCCGCCCGCCCAGTCGCTGGGCTGGGTCCTCCTCCCTGGCGGCGAGTAAGTGCCCCAGAAGGTTCGGGAAGGAATGCAGGCGCCAGAGGCTCCGAGGCCACCCAGCAGAGAGCACCAAGGCAGGCTGAGGACCTTGCGGGCGCGGCTGCCCCAGGCTGGACAGTCCACCTGGCTCGGCGCCCGGTCATCGAGGACCCTCTACAGCTCTGTCCCTTCCGGGTTCTTGGTTCCTTGGAAAGCTGGGCTGCAGGAGGAGGGGTGCTGGGCTCCCCTGCCCGGAGGCCTGACTGCCCCTCGCGTCCAGCACGCCCTGCAGCCAGTCTGTCTGTACGCCACCTCTGGCCTCCCTCCGGCGCTGACCACGCCCCCGCCTGCCCGGCTATCACGGGACGCCCTGGCCAGGGCCGGTGTGCCTGGGTCGGGCGAGGACCGCTGAGGCCGGCCGGGGGGCTCCGCCGGGGCTGGGTCACTCCCGGCCGAGGGGCTCCCACATCAGCCCTCAAGCCCAGGGCCTCTCTGCGCCCGCTGCGGTCAGCGCCCAGGACTCGGCCTCACCGGGTCACGCACACCGGGGCGAGGACCGCGGGCGGGTGCGCTGGGGCCTTCCCCGCTGTCAACGTCCAGTCCCGCTGGACACTTGACGCTGGACTCCGCCGCCTGGGTCTCGCGGGCAGCGCCAGCACCTTCGGATCTGGCGGCCCTGCCCCGCCCTGGGCCTCGGAACTGGCAAGGGCGAGAGATGACTAAGTGGGATCCCAGCCCGGCCGCGAGACGGACACACCCATGCGCTGCGCTGCCCCGGCGCGGGCGGACAGGTGAGAGGGCACCTCTGCTGAGGGCGGCCGCGGCGGCGAGCCCAGAAGCTCCCTGGGAAGGCCAGCCCCGAGCCCGGGCCACACAGAGCCGCTGGACACACGTCCGGCGGTGCTCAGGGGACGCGCTGCCCACCCCCCACCCGCGCTGGCCCTCCCGCCCGTGGGCAGTGCTCTTCTGCGACAGGGGGAGCCCGTCTCCGGGCTCCGGCAGCTGGTCCACGCCGGGGTCCCCGAGGCCCATCTGTGTGGTCACAGGAGCCCTGAGGCCCCCCGGGGCTCGGGCGGGCTGGGCCTCAGCCAGGCGGGCAGCTCCGCAGCCACAGCCGCTGGCCAGACCCAGAGCGCCCCCCTTCATGGGCGCCTGCGACCTTCCAAAAATTGTTCTGCAGATATTTAGAAAAAAAGCCAAACAAAGCCCGACAGGCCCAGCTTCTCGCTGAGCACGTGGCCCAGCCCCAGCAGGCTCCTGCCACCGGCCGGGCCGGGGCTGCAGATGTCCCTGGCTCCCGCGGGTCCGGCGCAGCCGTCCAGGAAGCGGGTCACTCTTTCCAGACCGGAGCTGCGCCGCGTTTCCCTGGCTCTCTGCGCTCTCCCTGTGGCCAGATGAGCTCTGGGCAGTTGCAGCTGCTCCCACGGCCGGGAGGCCCCGGCGACGCTCGCGGCCGGGCTTCTGCGGTGGCGGCCTCCCCGCTCAGCCCCCCGTGCCTGGGTGCGCTTCGGTGCAGGCTGTGCCCGCGTTTGGAGACCTCTAGCATCTGGGGGCTCCTGGGGCGCCATCACCCCGCAGGACACGCACAGGTCGGGGCGGGAGGCTCCGCGGGGCCCAGGCTGCACGAAGAGCTGGGCCTCCTGGGGCGGCGAGGGCGCTGGTGGACGGCTCGGCGCGGCACCGCCTGCCTGCCTGTCCTCCTCGAGGCGCGGCCACAGACGAGGGGCCGAGTCTCTGTGGACCAGGGTCCCTCAGGACCCAGGCCCGGGCTGCACCAGCAGCAGCACCGCCCACCCAGCTTTTTCCAAAACGCGTTTTAAGTTTCCTATGAAAACTGACCGTTCAGCTTCGTGTTCAAATCCACGCCCCGTTATTCCCTGAACTCGTGTTTTTCGTGAACAGCGCGCTGTGTCCTGCCCCGGGGCGGCCCAGGCCGGGGGGACAGGATGCACAGGCTGACCCTGAGCGGCGCGAGTGTGTTTCCCAGGAGAAGAGGAAACGGCCAACTTTTCACCCCGCCGCGCGTCAGGAGAGCCGAGACCCCGCAGGCTGTTTGCTGTTCGCGTCGCTCTCTGGCTTTGGAGCTCTGGAGACGCGTGCGGGCAGCGGAGGCGGCAGCGCCGGGCGGCCTTGGGACGCTGCCTGTGCCTGTGCCCCGCCCCAGCCGAGAAAGCCCTGGAGGGGCCTCCGGAGGGTCTTTGCGGGACGGCAGGGACCTCACGTGTGCGGACCAGGGCTTTCTGAGGCTCGCAGGAACCCCTGGGGTGACAGGCACCCCAGCACGGGGCGGCCTCCCCCACCTCCCATCTCTGCGCGGCCGGGTCCCCGCAGCCCATCAGGGAGGGCATCTGGCTGCCCTGTCCACTCCCGGGGACAGCTGCACAGGTCCAGCACGGGGCTGGCGGGACAGGCCTCGGAACACTGTCCCGGTGCTTTGTGCCGAAGGGCGTCCGGGTCACTTTGGGAATCACACAGCTTGAAGGTGAGCCTGGGTTCTGGAAATAGCTCTGACGTCCATTTCAAAGCCTGCCGGGGGCCTCCGGCAGCGGGGCCACAGGGCGGGCTCGGCAGGCGCGGCCCAGCGGCCCAGCGGCCCAGCGAGGACGCAGGAGGGAGGGCGGGGCCTCAGGGCACCTGGACCCGGGCTCTCCACAGCCCTCAGAACCGACGGCGAAACGGGCGCAGGACTGCGGCCAGCAGACCCCGGGGGTCCAGATGGACAGTGAGTGCGGCCCTCACGCCGGAGCCCGCTGGCGGGCGGGGACACCCGGGCCGTGAGAGCACAGACGAGTCTCCCGTGCTCTGGAGGAGGCTTTGGGCTGGTGCCCCTCCCCGCATGGCCGTCGGGCACAGGAGCTCGGCCCCAGTGTCAGCTCGCCCCTCCTGCTGCCCCCGCCCCGCCCCGCCCCGCCGCCTCTCCTGGGCTCGGCTGTGCCCGCCCCGCCCGCCTCTGCCCAAGCCGTCAGGAGCGGTGACCGAGGGCCGGGCAGGGGCTTTTGTGGTTTCAGGCAGGCCGCCCAGTGGTTCCGGTTCTGTGGTGAGCCCGACCACTTCTGAGGTCGAGCAGGAGGGAAAATGATGCCTCTCCCCCTCTCTCCACACAGGGAAGCCCCGGCGGGAGCGGGAGAAGCCGCAGAGGAAGCTCCCGGGGCGAGGGTGGTTTCTGTGCCGCGGCCACGGCCTGGAGCCTGGCCCGGCCTCGCCCGCCTGCGTCAGCCGTGCTTCAGTGCTGTATTTTAGGCTCAGAAGAAAATGTTCAAGCTGACTTCTGGAGGGTGGTTCAAGAATGCTGGGAGCTTTCTAGAAGAAAAGAGCAGTCTGCACATTCCCTTTGTGAGGGGCTGCGTGAAATGCGAGAACACGCGCCAGAGGCTCTGAACGCGGGGCTGGTTTGAAGAGTGTCTGCGAGCAGGTATTTGGCGTGGGGTGCGGAGACGGCGACACCGCAGAGGAATGTGGGCAGCGAGACTCACACGGCCTGGCGCACCATCTCCAGCTAAGCAGCGAGCAGCTGCCAACACAGGCCAGCACCAGGCTGCCGCCGCCCCTGCAGAAATTCTTCTTAATTGCTGTTTGGGAAACTAATTGCTCCCAGCAGAAGCCTCTCCAGGAGGCCTCCCCAATTCCCAGGGGCGGCAAAGCTGGCCTGGGCTTTCTGGTACAGCCCGGGGGGCTCCCAGACCTGTCTGGGGCCCCACAAGAGGGACCCAATGGCCCGGCTGGGGGGCCAGGATGCAGAGAAGCGCCCAGGAGGGCCTGCTCAGCTGTGCCGGGCACTGGCACAAAGAAACGGCACCCTTTGCTTCGAGCAGTAACGGGATCCCAGAAACACGGCCCGAGGGCTTTTCGTCAGTTTTCTGAGCTGCTTTGATGAATCATGAACCAGCAGATGGGGAGTCTTAGCAGATTTCAGGGGTTGCCCCAGCCAAGGTGACCGTGTAGCTGGGGAGGGCTGGGCTTGGGTTCCTCCCCGAACCCCGCCCTGGCCCCCAGGTCCCTTCCGAGGCACCCCACGGCCCACGACGCCACCCAGCAAAACACAGCCTTCCCGAGGGCTGAAGTCGCCCCTTGCCGGAGGCTGCCAGCCTGGGCCTGCCAGGGGCCGCGTGGCTGTGAGGGCTGCCCCAGCAGCCCCGTGTGGGGCGCGAGTGGGTGGCGAGACCAAGCTCCGTCTTGTTCCACCAGAAAATTGCTGCTCGGGGCCTCCCTGGTGGCGCAACGGGTTGAGCGCAGCGCTGTGGAGCTGTCAGTGGCTGCAGTGCGAGTTCGACGCCCGGCCTGGGAGATTCCCACAGGGCGCGCAGACCCCTCCTGCCTCGCCCGCTGCTCCCCTCAGCAGTGCACTTCAGTCGATCTGCCTGTTCTGCTCCCCACTGTCTCTGGTGCATCCTCTCACCCCCACACCTCTGGCCTGCACCCCAGCTTGTGTGCATAAATAAGCAAATATTAAAAAAAAAAAGATCTAAGAAAATTGCCGCCCGGTCCCAGATTTCAGGGAGAGGAACCGACATCACAGAAAACAACCGCACACAGCTGCGATGGGCAACGTGAACTGCACACGCACGGATGGTTCTGGCATCACACAGGCCGCGTCGGGGCCACGCGCTGCGTTTGCTGCTCTGCGGCCACACCCACGCGCACGGCCGCAAAAGCCAGCAGCCCCTGCCCCCACGGCCGGTGACCCCAGCCCCCTCCGCGCGGTTCGTGGGGGACTGAAATACCAGATGGAAATGCCCACGAAACACCAAACACCGAACCCGGAACCGGGTGCTGGGGCGAGCCCGGCAAGAGAGAGCAGGAGCGCATGACCCCGAGCCGGGGGGTGGCACCAGCGTGGCCCTCAGTGCTGCTGTCTCTCATGGGACCCGACCCATTGTGGCCCGAGCCACTGTCATCATCCCCATTGTCATCCGTCCCCATTGTGACCCGCCCTGTTTGCAAAGCTGTGTAGATGAGAGAGTGGCCATAAAACTTTTCTTTGAAAAGAACAAAGGACAATGACAAACTTAGAGGATCAGTAACGAGGCAAGAGACAGGGATTTTCTGCAGCATGCCAGGAACTCGAACCGCAAACACACGCCCCGCGTTCCCGATGGCTGAGCACACCGGCCTGCCCCTCCGGCCCGCCCCTCCCAGGCCCGGCCATTGTCCTGGGCTCTGGGGGAAGCCTTGGGCACACCACGGGTCACGTCCTAGCCCTCCGGGTTCTCCCTGCCCGCCCGCAGGAATTTGGGCGCTCACTTGTCAGGAACTCCCAGGAACTTAGGTATTCTCAGGAATGTGGCTCCCCAAGCGAGCCGTGAAATCACCTTTCCTCCGCCTGCGGGGTCTGACCGGTGGCGTGGCGGCGGGGCGGGGGTGCAGGGGGCTGAGCGGCGGGCACCGGGTGCCTGCCGTCCCTGGGCATCGGCGCTTCTTGGGCACGTCGGCGTTTGAGAGATCCGCCACCCGGCCGACGCCACGCGCGGCTTCTCAGAGCAGAGCGTTTCTCCGGCCAGCCCCGAGCGGCCGGCGCCTGAAGCCCCTGGTGCTGGGCTGGGCCCGGCCGGCAGGCCCCTGGGGTGGTCGTGGCTGGGGGAACATTCTGTTCGTTTCCAAAACAAGTCTTTAAAAACAGTGAATCATGTAATTTGCTCAAAAGTGACCTAATATTTCAAATGACTTAATTAGTGACATTAGATGACAGCACTGCTGCCTAAGGCCCGCACGGACGGGGCTGGGGTCCCGGCACACAAGGTGGCCGGCGGTGCGGGGACAGCGCCGTAGCTCCTCCGAGCGGGACGGGGGGACCGGGCTGGGGGCGGCGGGGGGCACAGAGGGGCCACGAGGCGCGGGGTGGCTGGGAGCGGTGCCTGCAGCCCGGCCACCTCGAGGCGAGCGGCTGCTCCGGCCGGGAGCCGGTGGGCACCGGCCCAGGGTTCGCCTGGGTCGAGCGGAGGACCTGGCCACGTGGGCCTCTGGGCGCCGCAGGCCGGGAGTTTGGTCTGCTCAGAGCTGCACTTGGTGCGCTTGGTCTGTGGTGGGACGCGAGCAGCCCCCGTGTGAGCTGTCCTCTGCTAGTGAGAACTCGGGGTGCACCTCCCCACCCCGCCTGTGAGGGGCTGCGACCGCAGGGCCCAGCTGCCCCTCAGGCAGCCTCGCCCCTCGTGCGGGTGTGACCCGGGACTGTGGCTCTGGGGCAGTGACCGCGCCGACTGCCGGACGGACGGGCCGGGCCCCGCGGTCAGCGCTCAGGCCGGGGCGCACGGGGCTGAGGGGGCCAGGCGCGGGGGGCTCTCCCGTCCTTTGTCCTTAGCAGCCGAGCAGGGGCCTGGGCCGTAACCGCGGCCCGAAGCAGCCTGCGCCAAACAGCTCCTGGGCCCCAAGTCTACTCCCGCAAGGAGGCCGGGACGCGCCCCACAGCGTGGACAGGCCGACGAGGTCCCTGAGCCGCCGGGCTGGGGGCTGGGGGCCGGGGGCTGTCACGGGCAGCGGGCAGGAGGGGCTCAGCCAAGTGTGACTGGGGCCCAGCAGCCGCGGGGGCTGTGCTGGGGCTGACCCCCAGGCACCGTGTCCAGTGCGGGCGCCCTGCTGTGGCCCCTGCCGCGGCTGAGGGAGGGTCATACTCTGCCAGAGGAGCCTGCGGAGGCGGGGGGCTGGGCTCCAAGGTCGCAGCCCCTCACCTGGGGGATGGGTAGGCGCACCCCGAGCTCTCACAAGCACTTCAGGTCAAGCTCAACCCAGGACACTCACAGACAAAGCGACTCAGGCCCGGGCAGGGCGGGGCCCGCGGCCGCAGAGGCGGAGGGAGGCGGGGCGGCCCGGGACGCGAACACGCGGCGGCCGCCTCGCCCCACCGCCCTCGCGGGCCTCACGGCGGCTCCGCCTGGGTCCCTGCCTGCGTCTCTCCCCGCGTCTTAGCGGGATTTTCAAAGCGCTCTGCTCTCAGATGCTTGAGCCGGGGGCAAGGTCAGTCCTGCGCCCACCAGGCAATCCGGCCGGAACCCGCCGCCGCGGGCGGGCGAGAGGGCGGGGCGGCCGCGCTCCCGCCCCTGGACCGGCCTCAGCCAGCGCCCGAGCCCGGCTGGCCGCCGACCCTCCCCGGCGCGGGACAGCCCGCCCGGCCGCTTCTGGGCTGGCGCTCGCCACTCTGCCCTCGTCTGCCCGCAGCAGGCTGTTTTGCAAAGCTCAGGGTCAGGCGGGGCGTGACCCCAGCGGCCTTGGGACCACACTTCGCCGGAGAAGCCCCTTAACTGCTCCACAGAGCAGGGCTGAAGGGACCCTCCTCTCATCCGCGGCTCCCCGAAGCCCGCAGCGAGCGGGGGCCTGTTCCGCAGCCGGAGTCGCTGGCGGGCGGGGCCGATTCTGTCCATGGCCAGGCCGCTAGAGGCAAGCAGGCCCCTGCAGAGCCCTCCGCGGCCACGCCTGGCACTGGCCACACAGACTGCCCGGGACGCCCCGGGGGCCCACTGCAGATGCAGAGGCCCAGACCGGCCGGCGCCCACCTGCTGACCCAAGTGTGGGTGTGCTCAGGCCTCTGACCCGCCGGGGTGGGGGAGCGGGGTCCGAGCCTCCCACGAGCCCAGGAGTGGCCGTCACCGCCCTGGACTCGGGGAGACAAGGGGTGGACCTCTGGGTGCCTGCCCCTCGCCACCCGGGGACGGGCTGCAAGGAGGCGCAGGCCGACGGACCGTGAGGGCGCCGACTCACCCCTTCCTGCCGACGCGTGGGCCTGGCCCTCAGTCCTCTCCACTGCCTGGCCCTTGAGGGCCGCAAAGCCGACTTCCCGGCCAGGAGGTCGCTGGCCTCCTCCTCCTCGGAGCTGCAGCGGCGGGGGCTCTCACCTGCACGCCCAGCCCACGTGCGATCTCAGGTGTTTCCAAGCGCAGCTCAGATGGAGTGAGGCCTGAGCGGGGGCCGCCGGGGAGAGCCCCTGACCCCCGTCTGTCCTTCCTCTGGCTGTGACTCAGCGCCCAGCCCCACGCGCCCCCACACGGGGTGCTGGGCGGGGAGCAGGCCCTGCCCTGGGGTGCTCCCACTGGCCTCGCGCCCCCACGGCTGCGGTGGGTGCTGCAGAGGCCAGGCCCGGCCTCCTCGAGCGTCGGGCTGCTGGCCCGCGGCCCCCGGCGCGCGCTGGCCTGTGGGCCCCCCGGCGGAGCGCGTGTCAGGGTTCACACTGCGCTCGGGAGGGAGGGGCCTGGGCGCCGGGCCGGGCGCCGTGGGCCTCAGCTCCTCGGGGGTGTCGCAGGCAGGGCGTCCCTGGAAGCTGCCCAACACCTTCCACCAGCGCCCCAGGGCCCCACTTTGGGGTGCACCAGGCTCCGGGCCGGAAACCACGTGCGGGTTTGGGAAGGCGCGCAGAGAGACCGTCTCTGCTCTTCGGATGGGTCAAGGAACGTCTCTTTCTGCAGAGTGCTCTGCCCCTGTGGCCCCAGGCCTGTGGCCGGGCGCCCTGGGGAGCTGGCACCTGCACGCCCAGCAGGCACCCCAGCAGGGCACCTGGGCGCCCCGCACCGGCGGAGCCACACACCCCGAGGAGGCCGGGGGGCCGGCCAGCGCCCGCGCACCTTCTCTGCGCACAGCCCGGCAGAGGCGACCCGGCCCCGCCGGCAAGGCGGCGTCACGGCAGGAGGCCCGCGCCCCCACACACGGTGGGTGGGCCTCGCGGGGTCACGCGAGCGGGGTGCGCACCGGAAGGAGAAACGCCGCGGGGAGGGCGGGCGGGGCAGAGCGCAGCTGACGCCCAGGGGGGACGCGCATGCGCAGTGGCCTCCCCCTCCGCGGGTAAGAAGGAAAAGGCGAGCGGGGTACCCGCGCAGGGGCGCCCCCGGTAGCCGGGCGGCGGGTCTCCCGCGGGCGCCTGCGGGGGAGCGTGGGGTGCGTGTGCAGGAGGGTCTGTGCTCTGTCTCAGGAAGTGACCTAATTTTTAACACATGAAATGCATGAAAGGAATCAAGACCTAAGTTGACTTTTATCTGAGGAATTTCGCAAAATCTCACCGAGTCGGCCTTTTCCCTGTTTGTTCTTGGGGACTCTGCCTCCTTGGACCGAGCGAGGAAGCGAAGCTGACATGGAGGCAGAATGCTGCCTGAGTAAGCAGCCTGGGCTTTGCTCCTCGGAATGGGGAGAATCGGGGTGCGCACAGGCCCCGCCGTCAGCGGGAGGCTCGGAAGGCGGGGGTGTGGGTCTCGCCTCTCCTTGTCGCTGGGGTTACTGACCGCCCCCCTGCAGTGACCGGCTCCTCGCTAGTGCTCTGCTGTCCTGCTAGCTGGGCAGAGGCCGACCCCAGGCCCGAGTCCCGGAGCTGCCCCCGCGGCTGACCGTCAGCGCAGCTCACCCACTCCCGTTCGAGAACTTCCAGACAGGAGTCAACTCGGCTCTTAATTGCTTTTACTTCTTAAGGAAGGAATTTTTGGATAAAAAAAAATCAAGAGCATGACTAATCCAACTTCCTTCCCCCTCTGGGGTAAAGTAAGTCATTTATTTCTAGAACATTAAATTCCAATCAGGTGAGAGGCAGATAACAAGCTGCTTTTGTGGGAGAACAAAGAAATCACCCACAAAGGACAACATGGGCCGACAGAGCCGGGGGCACTGGCTGAGCCCCAGCCCGGCCTCCTGGCCTCCTGGGCGGTCGGCAGCCCGGGGCCCCCCGCGCCTTCTGGGGAGCGCTGCCAATCACCCTGTGGCTCGACAGGGTGAAGCCGATGTGTGCAGGGCTTGGGAATGCCCTGGGGTCCACGTGTCTGGTGTCGGGGGTCCAGGCTCCGCCCCCAGGCTGGGCCCTCCCTGACCACCGCTGGTAACGCAGAGCACAGGGGCTCAGCGGAGAAACTGGGACCCGAGATAGATGGAGAAGGGGAAAGTAGGGTTTCCGGCACGAAATCGGCAAGCACCCATGGCGCATGTTCCCCTGGGCGAGCGTCTCCGCCTCGCTTCATCAGCACGGCTGGGAGCGCACTCTGTCTCCTCCTGGAAAGCAGAGGGCCTCAGCAAGCCCCCACACCCAGGGTGTCCCCCAACGCCAGGGGCAGGCGGGGGCCCGCAGTGTCCTCCCACATCCACCAGCACCAGGGGACGGGGCTGGGGTGCTCTGAGTTGGATGGGGGGGCCTTGCTGCTCCCCCATACGCAGGCAGCAGGGCCACCGACGGGGGCTTCTGTCCCCAAGAGCCTCGTGCGTGTTTCCTGAGTAGGGGGCCCTGGCACCGAAGGGTCTTCTGGGAGACTGGGAGCGCTAGGTGCCTCTGGAGGGCCTTGCGGGAACGCCGTCCTGCTCGGGGTGTCCTGTGCAGGAGGGGAGCAGACTGGCCGGCCCCGGGCTGCCAGCCTCCGTTTTTAAACAGAAACGATTTTTGCCCCAATTGCCACTTTGTGGTCCCTTTGCAGGTGCTAGACACGCAAGGGGAACGCACGCCTCACTCCGGCACAGCGCCGCGGGAGGCCAGGCGCACACCTGGGAACGCCTGGACCCCGCGCGGAAGGCGCTCGCCCCCGGCCCGGCCCTGGCGGTGGGCAGCCCGGCGCTGAGGCCTGCGCGCTGGCAAGAGCCACGGACCGTCTCAGACCATCTCCTGTTAATATTCCTTGTTTTGCAATGGGAAGCGGGAGGCTGGCCCATAAAAGCTGATGACTAAGAAGAAGGAAATCCTGTCTGAGCTGAGATTGTCTTGGGAGGGTGGGGGCCGGAGGGAAGCAGCTGAAGCCTGGTGGGGCCAGAAGCCAGGGGGGGACCCGAGAGCCACCGCACGACCCCATTGCAGCAGGAGGCTGGTGACGAGGACAATCGCGAGCGGGGGGAAGGGAAGGAGATTTCCTCTCTGGAATTTCCATCTGGATATTCCCCTTGAGTCCACCCTGGCCTGGCTCCCCTGGGCACTTGCCGGAAGCGGGGGGCTCGTGGGCTGCCCTTCCTGGCTGTGGGGCCCAGCAGGGTGAGCCTGCGGGCCTGCGAGGCCAGGGGCAGGCGCAACTCTCTCTAGAAGGACACCGGGCCTGGGGTTTGTGGGGCGGTTTCTCCCACATGGCCACACTAAGACCCGTGAGTTCTCTGGCCTTGTTTAATCAGGCTTGAGTCTCAGAGTGGTGTGAGCGAGATGTCTTGCCATTGTTCTGGAATTGAGTTAGCTCACCCTGACCGACCTGAATGGCGTTTTCCCCGCTGCCTACATGGCCGAGACGTGGAAGATGACGCAGCCATCCCCAGGTGCTGGGGAGAAGCCCTGGGCAGGTCCACTGGACCCACCATTCTCTCCAGGCTCACGGGACAAGGGCTCAGCCCTGGCCCTGGCACCCCAACCCCGGGACGCCCACTGCTCTCCCCGCCCATGCCCCGTGCCCCTGCACTGTCTCCATTGCCACACCAGAGACGCCCTGTCCGGGCTGATGGGCAGGCCAGAGCCTGGCGCCCCCCAGAGCCCTCCCTCACGCCGTACGCCCCGCAGAGCCCTCCCTCACGCCGTACACCCCACAGAGCCCTCCCTCACGGCTGCTCCCAGGCTCCGAGCCTGAGCTCCGCGTCCCTCCAGCCCTGTGCGTGAGGCCACGTCACCCACCCGCGCCGGCGGCCACAGCACACAGGACGGCCAAGGGGGCACTGCGCGGCCAGAAGAGCCTCCTCCCCAGCGACACAGTGAGCCTGACGAGCGTGGGCGCCACTTAATTTGGGAAATTAAAGCCCCCAGAGTGAAGGGCGTGTGACCTCCCGCTGGTCCGAGGCTGTCCCTCACCCAGGGGTGCGCGGCACTCTCAGCCGCCGCCTTGGCCTCCCCTGGGGCGGATCCTGGCTGCGGGCCCCGACGGTGGGGACCGGCCACACCCGCGAGGGGCAGGGGAAGCACGTGCCAGGCCTGAGGCCACGAAGCCTCGCCCAGCACTGACGCCGCGGAGGGCAGGCCGACCAGACCGGGAGACAGGACGCTGGACACTGGCCCCGGGGCCGAGCCTCAGGCACCCAGAGGAGCGAGCAGGTGGGGACGGGCCAAGGTGCCGGTCAACGCCACTGGCCATCCTTGCTCCTGGCTCCCGTGGCCAGCAGAACTATAGCAGGCCCCCGCCAGGAAACGGCAGACCTCCCCCCGGCTGGGCGACGGGTCAGGAAGGAGCCGCGCTCAGCTGGGCCCTGACCGCAGGAGTGGGGGCTGTCCCCAGCAGCGCCCCTCCCCAGCTAGGGGACAAACGCTGGTCCGGGCGAGGGTCCCTCCCGTGGCCCAGCACGCAGGAGCCTTCCCGTGCCGTCAGCTCTCACAGAGCAGACGGGGACAGCCCTCCGCCGCTGGACACCCCCTGCCCAGCACGGATCTGCGTGCCCAGAGGGACGGGCTCCTGGCTGCGAAGAGCAGCTTTTACTTTGGAACACTGTAGGGGTGCAGAAAACTGGCAGAGACGGCGCCGGGAGCCACTGCCACCGCGGCCCAGCCCGGCCAGCGCCTTGCCCAGCGGCCCCCCTTTCCACACTGGGAGCGAGCGCTCGGAGCGGCGAGGCCGCGAGCTTCGCCAGCTTCCCGCGAGGTTCTGGAGGCCGCTCCGCACCCCGAGGGGCAGCTTCTGCAAGAGCTTATTGCTTTAAGACAGCCTCACCCAGGGCAGGCGAGGCGGCCCCAGCAGCCGGAACTCGCTCTCCTCCAGCATGGACAGGACTGGACAGACCCGGGGCACCCTAAGATGAGGCTCCCCACTTTCACAGATGACTGAGAGGGAAACCAGAGGCCCCCGGAAGGGAAGCTGAGGCGGCTGCTGAGTCAGCCCTTGCTGGCCTGGAACCCCTGCCGGGCAGCGCCTGCACCGGGCAGCAGGAGGGACCAGCGCCCGCGGGCAGTGCCCACGCCAGCCGACCGAGCGCCACTTCTGGGTTCCAGAAGCTTCTCATGCCCTGAAGGCATTTTGATCTCAAGCAGTTACTCATTTTAAGTCCCATCCTGGAGCAGGCAGATGCTGACTCAGACGCGCCTCTGTTCCCACGGACCCGCTGGCCAGCTCGCTGGGGGCGCTGAGTGCGCCCCGCTCTGAGGCCAGGCAGCCCCGTCAGCCAGAGCCGCCAGGCCGCCCAGGCAGGCAGCAGCAAGGCCGGGCGGGCCTGGGGCCCCCAAGACGACCATGTCCCGAGCACCTGGAGGCCCCCAGTCTGGGCACAGCCCGGCCAGCCCGGCCAGCCCCAACCTCAGCCGCCACCTCCAGCTGCGTGACGGGCGACACCGTCATGGCGAGGCCAACCCCGAGCTCCCCGAGTCCCCTCTCCAAAGCCAACGGTCTGTCTCGGGCGGCGAGAGCTTGGCCGCCCCAGGACGTGTGGGGACGCCACGTCCCCCGACCGCTGCTCTGCCGAGTCCGCTGCCTTCGAGCGAAGCTGGCCGCCCGCTGCCACCTGCTCTCCAGAAAGATCTAGACAACCCCTGGCTTTATGCTTTTAGCAAAGTCTTTGTTTCTGCTCTGGAGCTTTGGCTCTAATTTCTCTCCTCTCTCTGGGGCGAGGCCGCGCTCGTCCCCCCTTCTCCCCACCTCTTGTCTGAAGGGCCGGACCTGTGGCTGTTTACCCAGGCCGAGCCTGCCAGCCGGGGCAGGGGCCTCCAGCCAGCCCTGACCTGCGGGTTTCCACGCCCGGAGGGGGGCCTGTGGCTCCCCCTTCTCCGCAGGGGCCCAGATGTTGAACAATAGGACGAAAGCTCCAGGGAAGCTCTAGGAACAGTGGGAAAGAACCGCTCAGCTAATTCTTAACCAGCTAATTCTTAACCGCACTGCAGGGAGCAGAGACAGCTTTGGGGCGTCCAGCGGACACTCCAGGCACAGCACCCCGGAAGCTAAAGCGGGTGCAGACGGCAGGCAGTGGGGAGCCCCGCTCTCCTGGGGTGCCGGCTCCTGGGCCCCCAGGCTGGGCTACAAGTCTGCGTGGACACCCCAGGGACCCTGAGTCCTGTGGCCTGTCTGGCCGAGGTCATTAGTCACGAGGTGACCGCGCCTGCTGCAGATTTGATCTCTGGAAGGCCTTTGTTCTCTGGAAGGCTCTTCCTCCCAGAGCACACAGGCCTGGTCTCTTTAGATCTTCAAGGCTGCAGCCTCCCTCCAGATAAGTAACAGAGCTCGGCATGCGCTTTTAAGCCTCTTTAAGTCTCGGTGACGGCTGGGCACAGCCGCCCAGAACCTCCCTGCCCCAGGCCGGCCCAGCTGGCCACACACTGCAGCGCTGCCCGCACGTCCCTCCCCCACGGCCTCATCCTGCAAGGGGGCAGGGCAAGGGCACCGGGGGCGCCTGGGAAGCGGCTCAGCCCCTGCGGGGGACCCCACTGCCAGCCTTCAGTCTGGGGTGATGAGGTGGTGACCCCTAGACTGCCCCACCCCCAGGGTGCCCTGTGCATGCAGACCCCTCAAGGTGGGCACTTCAGACGGGCCGCTGCCCAGAGAGCCTGGAGTGGGTCTGGGGGCCTGCCCCCCCCAGCAGCGCCCCTGCCCCAAACTCCCAGCTCTGGGCTCTGGGTCTTCAGCACAAAGTGGCAGAGGAGGATGCGGAGAGGGCCCCTCCCCCAGGCCAGGGCGTGGGCTTGGCGGACGTGGCACCCTGGAAGGGCCAGGAGCCTGGCTTCAAAGCCCACCCTGCCTCTGACCCAGAGCCCTCTGTGCCCCCCATTTGTAAAGTGGGGTGACCACGGCTCCCTCCGCGAGGTGGCTTCCTGATGAGGCCGAGAGGGATGAATGCTCCCCGCTGCCACTCAGAAAGTGAGAACCACGCGCCCAGGAGCCATTTTCAGCTGCTTCTGCCTCAAAACTCTTCAAAGCTAGTTGGGGCCCTTTGACGGAGTTGAGCTGTGCCCACCCCCGAGTCTTTGGCCCCCGAAGGTGACGGGTCCTCAAGGCCCAGACCGCGGGGAGCCCTGGCCGCCCAGCACTTGGCAGCGGCCAGCGGCCAGGGCCGGCCTGCTGAGCTGCAGCGCGGCGCGTGTCCACACCGGACCCAACACACGTGTCTGCGTTTCACTGCAGCTAAGTCTGAGCTCCAGGGAGGTGAAATAAGCTGGCGCCGCCCGCTCAGTGGGCTCCGGGCGCGATGCAGACTCCCGGGCTCCGCCCAGAGCACCGCAGAGCACCTCGCGGGTCCACTCTGGGTCCGCCCAGGGTCGGAGGGCAGAGGCCCCTTCCGGCCTCTGCTGGGGGCACAGTCCCCCGTCTCAGGGCTGTGGCCTCTGGGCACTGGGGGAGTCTCAGCGCCCCTGAAGTGTACAAACCAGGGCGCAGCTGGGGGCCAGGCAGACTGGTGGTGCCCGTGGCTGGCACGGGCCTTTCCATGGACTTGAGGGCCAGTCCGGGACGCCCAGGACAGCCTTGGGGTGAGGCAGCATCCACCCGCACTCGTGGGCTGCCTGCGGCTCTCGGCCAAGCCCCCCAGCTGCCCCGCACCCTGACCGGCCCAGCTGCTGGCTCAGGAGCAAGGCTCCCGGCTGGCTCCGCCTCCCCGCTCTGCCTCTAAGCGGTTGTCTCAGGTCAGCACAGAGCTACCCCCGCGGGCTTTAAACCAAAGCACTCGGCAAGCGCCGCTGCCCCGCCTGGCGGGCGCCCTCTCCGGAGTGGGGCCGCGGCCGGCCGGGCACCTGGCTCCCCGCGCTGCGGGCGGCCCCCTCTCAGCCGGCTCAGTCCCGGCTTAAACATTCAGGTCCTCAAGGACTCCGGCCTCCGCGGGCTCCAGAAACCCAGCAAGTGGCTCCCACTCCCCAGCCCTGCGCGCGCGCAGACAAGGCCGGGGGTGGGGGGGGGTGACGGCGGGGCGCCGGGCCTTGGGGGTCACGGGCCTCAGCACCCCCACCCGCCTCCCCGGCAGACCAGGTCGGGGGAGAAAAGGCGGCGGCCACCAGGCTCACAATGGCGCGGGGAAGCGCCTACGACGCGCGCGCCGGCCCCGCCCACTTCCCAAAGTCTCGAATTTTAAAGAACAAGAAAACTCAGGAGTGACAGCCCCGCTCCCTCCGCTCGGCGGGCGCTCCCCTCGCTCCTGCCGGCTTCCCGGCCGCGGGCAGCTGTTCCTGCAGCACAGGAAAAGGATGTCCCGGGCTATGTTTTCAATTACCGCTCCCTCCACAGGGCGGAGGGCAGCCAGGGAAGGCGGGTGGACACTCTCCGGGCGAAAACGGGTTCCCCGGGCCCCGTGGGTGGTGCCCCAGCCGCGGCCCCGCACGCCCGCAAGTGCGGCCACGGGGCGCGCCAGGTCTGCACCAGGACTTACCGCCAGGACGCTCTGGGCCAGGAGCCCCAGGGTCACGGCCCCCAGCAGCAGCCACCTGGAGGGGAGAGGGAGGGAGAGCCCGTGAGCGCGGCCCAGCCTGGCAAGCCCACCGTGGCAGGGTCGGCCCGCGCCCGGGACCCAGGCTGGGGGCAGAGTCCTTACCTCCGCGGGACAGGGCCGGGCGCCCGCCTCTGGGTTCCGTGCATGTCTCCAGCCGCCCGCTACAGCGGGCTCCTCTCGGCCCTCCTAGCCTGCGAGGGAGAGACAAAGCCGGTTTAGCGAGGCCGGTGAGGGGCATCCCAGCAGCCCGCCTGTTTGCTGGAAGCCGGGCACGCGCGGTGCGCCCCCGCCCCCTGGCAGCGGTGATCCCGGGGCAGAAAGGGGGACTTCCCACCTAGGCCTGCCGGGGGCTCGGCCGCGGCCGCCCCCCCTTCCCCCGCTCCTGAGCGGAGGGCGCGCAGCCCCGGCGCCCCGCGCGCCCCAGGCCGCACTCCAGCGCGGGTCCGGCGTCCCGGGGAGTCTCTCACCTCGCGTGGGCTTCGGGGGCTGCTGCCGCCTCTCCAGAAGCGCCCGCGCGCGGCACTGAAGCCGCGGGACGCGGCCCGGGGGCGGCTGGGGGCCGGCGCGGTCGGGCGGCGGCGGTGGGTGCGGACCGGGAGCCCTGGCGTCCCGGCGCGCGACGGCCACAATCCCTGGGCGGCGCGCTCCCGCCGCCTCTTACCCGCGCCGCAGGGTCCTCCCCTTTGAGACGCCGCCCGCCCGCGCCGCGAGGGGAGGGGGCAGCGCCAACAAATTGGGGAGCTCGCCGGGCCGCGCTCGAGTCTCCGCTCCGAGCCGCGGCGCCGGGACGGTGCGCAGCACTCGCGCCCCGGTCCTCCGAGAGTGAGCCGCCCGCCGTCGCCCCCCGCCGCCGCCGCCGGACCCCGCCGGACCCAGCCGCCCCGGGCGCGCCACCATGGGGCCCCGGCTCGGCGTCTGGCTGCTGCTGCTGCCTGCCGCCCTCCTGCTCCACGAGGAGCGCAGCCGGGCCGCGGCGAAGGTGAGTTCCCGGCCGGCTCCGCTCCGGCGACCAGCCCTGAGCGCCCCGCGCCCCGCGCCCGCGCCCCGAGCGGCCCCCCGCGGCTCAGGCGGGAACCGCCCGCCGGCCCCTCGGGGTGGCGCTGGGCCCGGCCAGGTGCCCTCTTGGCCGGTCCTCGCGGGGGATCCCCGAGGGCGGCGACAGCACATCCGTTGTGGAGCCTCCTTTGTTGTGGACGGGTAGGGGCGAGCTCGGGGCTCCTCGGGACCGGCGGGCGAGCAGAGGTCTTGCGCACCGTGGCGGGGTGAGGGGCTGGGGCCGGGGGATTTGAACCCGCGTGGCGGGGGCACTGGGCGGCGGGCGCCTTCACCTGCCCGGCTGCCGGGAGGGCGGCGGCGGGGTGGACGCGCGCCCCAGCCTCGCTCGGAGCCCCACACGCCAGCGGCTTTGGGCGTGTTTCTGTTCTGGAGACGCTGGTGCCGCTGCGGGCAGCTCTGGGCCGCGCGCCTGGAAACAGCTGTGGCCTTGCGTTCCCACGCTGCGCCGTGGCTGAGCCACACTCCCGGCAGAAGTGGGCTGGCGGCTGCAGAAGTTACCACCTTCCACTCGCTGCCTTTTATGAGTTTATTTTGTTTAGAAAAGTAGAACCGCGTTTATGTTTGAGTGAGAAACCGAAATGAAACTCCATCTCATTGTTCTGGGAGCGAACTGTTTCCTAGTTTTCATTTCCTCCCACTCTGCGAGCTGCGGCTTCAGCGGGATCCAGGCTGGCTCCGCGACCCTGGAGGCCTGTGGCTCTTTGCTTGCCGCAGACAGTCCCAGGACCTCGGCCGCTCCGGCGCGCAGCGGGAGGGAGCGAGGGTGTGGCCTCCGGCACATTTCGCGCCCTACCCCCCAAGACGATTCAGCTACTTCCCACATTTCCCAGTTTTTTTTTTTTTTTTTTTTTTACTGTTTTACATTTTAATCTCCTCCTAGTTTTTTTTTCTTTTCTTTCATTTTTCACGTCTCTGGGGGAGAGGATGCCTCGCGCAACGGTGATTAACTGTGACAGGCCCCGCAAGCCCGCTGCACACAGTCAGACCGATCGGGGTCTGACGCTGGCTGGCGGCCTCCTGGTGTGGGAGGACTAATGATTACACCAGCCCTGACCTCGAGGCCTTCTCCTCCCCCGAGTCTAACCAAGCACTTTATTTAAACACTCTCCAGTAACCATGACCAAATACTTTCAAAAGAGGAGGCCACCGAGCACTGCGTTTGGGGCTGAGATACTGACCGAAATACTTAACACTTCCCCGGAGGGGCTGCTGAGCCCAGCGTCGCCGCAGTCAGGCCCAGCCGAGGGCAATGCCAGCAGAGCCCAGCTGCTCAGATCGCGGGCTGGGAAACGGCTCTGTGACTGCAGGGTTTGGGTGACTTCCTTCCCTTTAACTATTCGCTGAAGCCCAAGTCCCTTCCTGGCCACTGTCTCTGTCTCCCTCAAGGTGCCACGTGGCTGGAGATCTGGCCCGTGGGCGCCTCGGGTCACTGACGGGCCTTGTCCATCGCGCTGCATTTTCCCCTGGTTTGTGGAGAGAGAGCAACTTCTGGGCGGGCAGAACATCCCTGTGGAAACAGCATCAGGCTAATTAGAAAACTGGCCTCCTTTTCGTGCCCTCCATGCCCTGCTCGCCGACCTCCTTCCCAAGTCAGCCGTTCGGTGTCTCAAAGAGCCGCCTAAGCCCACTGTTGGCAGAGCAAAGGGCCACGGAAAGCACCGCCGAGGACTGGAGCTGCGCAGGGGCAGGCTCTGGCCGGGGCGGGGTCCGGGCTGCTGCTGCCCGTGTCGACAGCCCGCTGTGCGCCGAGCACGCCGTGCGCTCCGGTGGGCCGTCCGGGCCTTAGCGTGAAGCGCCGCCGGGCTGTGCATCCGCCCCTCCGCTGCGGGCGCGCGGGCGCTTGCCAGCGAGGGCTTTCCCGAGCCTCCCGCCCTGCTCCTCTGCCCTTCTCAGCGCTTCCTCCCTGGGCAGCCCAGGGGTCCAGGCAGCTGGCCTGGTCCCCAGACTCACCCCGGCGCCCTCCGCCTGGGCGGGGCTCTGAGCCGGGGTCTCTGGGGGTCCTGTTTATGTTCCCCTAAGTGGGGGCCGCCTGGCCCCCCAGAGGCCCCTAAGTGGGCCTCTCCTGGTTCTGAGCGTCTGGAGCTCCCACAGCTGAGGGGAGACGGCCCGAGGCGGCGGGCGGCCAAAGCCACTGGGGGTGCGGCAGATCTCGCACTAGCCCTGTGCTGGAGCCCCGAGGAGGCGGGGCGGCTGGCCCAGCCCGGGCGGGGCTGCCACCTCGGGACCCCCGCTGAGGTCTTGGGGTGCTGTCCCAGGTGGTCCGCCAGCAGCCTCCGCCCTGCTGTCAGCCTGAGGTCTTGTTTAAAGACGGCCCTCACGGCCCCTGTGCCTGCTGGCCGGCCATCGCAGTCCTGGTGGCTGGACCTGCCTCAGAGGGGCAGAGAGAAATCGAGGGTGAGGTCTGGAAGGCAGGAGTCTCGGGCACCCCACGCCCCGCAGCCGCCCTCCTGGGGCAGGCCCTGCCGCGCTGGCGCCTCAGCGGGTGGCTGCTTCGGCGGGAGCGCCTTTAGGAACTGACCCGGAAAACCTGGCTTGAGTAAGGGGTTTCACAAGCCCACATTACTCATTAACGAGGCCGGGCGGGTTCTGTGAGGAGGCTCTGCAAGCTCAGCGAGGTCAGCTGCTCCGTGAAGGGCCGGCGGACACGTTGGCCCCAAGCGGCGCTGTCAGACCTTCCCGAAGCCCAGGCGGGGGAGAGCAGGGCCGCGCTTCGTGTCTGCGTGATGCGTGCTCCAGAGACTCAGGAAAACGCCTCTCAGGCCCATCTGGCGCTTGGGGGCTGAGGGCTCCGGGACCACAATGGAACGCCCGAAATACTGTCCGGGCCATTGTTCTCCTGCTGTTAGGAACAATGCAAGAGACAGAGGCTGCGTTCCTGGGCCAGGCGGGGCGTGGGCAGGCAGGGCCTCTCGGCACTTCGGGGCAGGCGCTTTGCATCTGGGGTGCGGGGAGCTGCTTCAGGCCCGTGTCGCCCCTTTTCCTCCTGCTCCTTATCGGACATCAGGAGCCGACCCTCCTGTCCTCCCCGTCCTGCCCGCTGCCCCTCCTGAGCCCTCGCGTGCTCTGCAGGGCGCGGCGCCGCAGCCGTCTCTGCCCCTCTTTCCGCGACAGCTTCTTCCCATTTCCACGGACACGCCAGCTTCGTGGTCCTGCTTGTCTCACGCTTAGCAAGTTCCCAGAGGCGAGCTGGGCGTCCTTGCCCCGGCGGGCCCCACAGGCCACTGGCCCTGACATACCTGCTGTGAGGACTCACCCCTCACCCCTCCTCACCCCTGCCACTGCCCCCGTCCGGCAGCTCTCTTCCCACACGCTTCTCCGAGGGGCCCTCTCCCCCTCCGTGACCCCAGGCCCCCTCAGCTGTGCCGAGCTGGCCCCGTCCACCTGCTTCAGCCACCTGTCGGCCGCCGCCATCCCCACGAGGCAGCGGGCCTGCCCGGGACCCCCGAGAACCAGGGCCTGGCCGCCTCCCGCACGCGGTGTGACTCCGGCCGGCGGTTCCCATCTCTGTGGCCTGGGCGGGCTCTGTTTAAAGACTTTATTTTGGGGGTTCAAAGCAAGGTAGAGCAGCAGGTGCAGCGTTCTCATACAACGCTACACCCCCAAAGCGTGGTGCCCTCAGCGGCGGCCCGCCCGTGGTACACTGGCCAGGCTGACCCAGGGCACCAGGGGCCACTCCTGGGTGTGGACAAAGGCCTAGAGACACGTGTCCATCCTACGGCCTCTGCGGTCACATGACTGCCTCGTACTCCCCGCACAGCCCCCCCACCCCCAGGCTCCTGGCGGCCTCTGCTCTTTCTGGTGCGCGGTTTTGCCTTTTCCTGCGGCTCTCAGCCCGGCTCTGAGCTCCAGGAAATGCCCCGAGTGAGCGCACAGCCGCCTGCTCGGGGCTCGACGCCCCACTCTTCCTCGCCCTGAGTAATACTCGGTTGTCTGGTCCCCCCGCCTGCCAGGGGCACCGGGGGGCCTCCAGTTCTGGGTTATCGCTGGGGCTCCTTTAATGTCCGTGTGCGGCCTCCTTGTGGCCATGCTTTCGATTTTGGGGGGCAGCAGCCGAGGCCCACGGCTGCTGGCCGGGGAGGGGAGAGCGGTGCTTCGCTTTGCAAGAAACCACCAAGCCGCCCTCGGGGGCCGCCGCGGCGCTGCTGGGGTGAGTCCCTCCCGCGCGGGGTCTCGCCCTCGGTGTGGGGGCTTTCTCCCGCCTCGCCGCAGCCCGCCATGTCCATCGGACCATTGTTTGCGGCTGATCCTCATGTCCACAGCGGTCATCTCGGGCCCTGACCCACGGTGAGGACAGTGGCCTCGCTGCGGGCGCACGCAGGCCCTGAGGACTGCGGGTCCGTATCGCTGCCCCGGCCTTGTCTGGGGGCCCGGCCCCTCTGCGGGACAGTAGCCGCCGGGGCACCTGCGGTGGAAGGCCGGCCGCGGCTGGCGGTGCCGGCGGTCAGCGGCACGGGGAGGGCGGGAGGGCCGAGCTGCACGGAGGCGGCCATGTGGGCTCCGGAGCAGATGGCCCACCCAGACTAAACACGCCGGCCGCTGTGTACAGTGCGAGCTCCTTGTGTAAATAGTTTACTCCCCGCCTCAGCGATGGCCCAGCGGCCGTGCCGCCTCCTGACGTGTCCACGGGGAGGGCATCTCTGTCATCGGCTTTAGACCTTGTTTGACCTGTGGTGAGGCAAGAGCCCCAGATCCGATAGGACGCAGCGGGGCTGGGCCATCTCCTGCGATAAGCCTGCTCGCACTGTCCGTCTCATTGTCCGGCGTTGCTTTGCTCAGAGCTTTGGAATCACAGGCTCCTACCAGGTGATTGTCTGGGGCTGGGGCGTTTCTTCTGGTCCAGAGGGCAGAGATAAGGCTGGGAGCTGCGCAGGGGCTGACTCAGGCCCACGCCCACCCAGCAGACGCCTGGGGGCGGCCCCTGGGCTCTGACTGACAGCAGAGTGGCCCACTCAGGGCTGGCTGAGACCGGCCTTGCTGTCTCCTCCGCTCAGTGACGCTGTCAGGTCTTCACACTGTCCTTGCTCCCGGCAGTGGCCTGGGGCAGCCTCCCAGTGTGTCCCAGCGGTGGTGTCTCCCGAGCCTCCAGAACTGCCAGCTGGAAATGCAGAGCCTGCCTCGGAGGCCCACCTCTTCCTACCAGGCTGAGAGGCCCTCTGCTCCCCGCCCGCACCCCAGGGCACCCGGACCCCGGCCTCCTCCTTAGAACCTCAGGCCGAGCCGGTGACGCTGGCCTGCTGTCCGAGCGCGTCTGCTCCGCAGGGAGGGCCTGGCTGCTCCACCCCTGAAACGCGTTATTCTGTATCAAGAAAGCGTATTGTTTGTATCACCGAAAAAGCAATGAAAGTTACTCTAACCCCGACGAGTCCCGCTGTAAGTCGCGGTGCCGAAGCGCGGGGCCGGCAGCGTGATGCCCACGCCGTCCAGAGCAGGCGCCGCGCGTCGTTGACAACAGTCGCTCCTTTTCCGACTGAACCTGCCGACGCTTTGGGCTCTGGCTGCGGCGCCTCGGGGTGGGCGTGGAGGGCGCTCAGCCCCTTTGTGCCCGCCCAGCCCCAGGGCCTCTGGGGGCCGGAGCCCGCCGTGTCTGGGGCAGCTCCGCGGAGAAGGCCCGGCGACTTGCTGGGAGAGGCTCATGGGGCCCGCGCGCCGCGGGGAGGCTGTCCCGACCCTCGCGGGCCCTCCCTCCCCGGCCCACCCCTCCCGCGACAGGGCCTGGGGTGGGCACAGGCGCCCGGGCACCTGCGCTCGGCCTCCCGTGCGTGAGGCTGCTGCGCGCCGCGCGTGAAGGGCAAAGTCACCGGCCACGGCGCCGGCGCCTCGGCGAGCGGAGGCAGGAGCCCGTGCGGGCTGGCTCGAGCCGGACCCGCGCTCACAGCCGTCGTGCTGCTCCCCTGGTCTGGGGTGTGGGCGGGCGCCCCGAGAGCTGCGCTGTTGGCAGCGCGGCGGGCTGCCGTCCCCAGCCCTGGAACACGCTGGCTCTCCCGAGGAGCCGGCCCCTCGCCGCAGCGGCTCCACCTCCGCTCCCCGTTCGTCTTCGGGTGGTAGCTGTGCGAGAGGAGGGGCTGCAGGCTCGGGGCGCTGGCGCTGGAGAGGCGCCCTGAGGAGACCCCGGCTTCTCAGGTCAGCCCCGTCGGCCTGGCTGTCGCAGTGGCGACCACCCCTGCGGGCGGGCCGGCTGGTCTGCACGCTGCCGGGGCTGCCGGGGCCGTGCCCAGTCTGGGGCAGCCCCCGCCCTCACCCCTCCTCTGTGCCCTCGCTGCTTGGCCCCTGAATGAGGAATTTCTGTTTGTATTTTATGATGGCCAAATCCATTTCCTGCAGATTAAAGTCCATTTGGGGTTAGTGGTTTAAAATAGCTCCTGATTTTGGGACAGGAAATGGCCTATAAAATCCAGATAAACTTGCTAAGGCAGGGAAGTGGGTCAGTGATGGCAGAGAATACCGTCCACGGCGTGGGCACGAGCCGGCCAGCCGTGCTTCACTTGGGCCTGCAGGCCCGTCCAGCATCAGGACCGCCCTGAGGCCGCAGCCGTGCCCCCGGGTAAGCGTGTGGCGCAGAGGCTTCCTGTCCGCTCCTTCATCCGACTCTGGACAGATGGTAATTGGATGTCTTAATAATAATTAGATCTTGTTTTCCCAAATACTCAAAAAGGAGGAGACTGTATTTCTTAATTCTGGAATTCAGGCTTTTAAAGCTTTAAAAATACCGTGCAGTTAATCATTTTTTATTGTTTCTGTTGACCTTGGGCATTTTCTCTTCTTTCACGGAGTTGTCGCTGTTAATATATTATAGGAGCGTCTGTCTCCTGACCAGGTACCTGGAAACACTCGGGGCTTGGGGCATTGTTTTGACCAGGAGCCAACTTTGCAACCAAAGTTCTGTCTCGTGTTACATCGCGAAGAGAAAACAAGTAACTGGGAACCCGCTGTGGCCTTTAGCACCACGCAGCGGCTTCGTGGCTCTGGCTCTGAAAAGCTGGTCAGCGAGCGCGAAGAAACGCGCGGCGGCCCGAGGCGGCTCGCTTCGCCCTGTGTCCTGGGGGCCGCGGCGGTGAGGGCGGCTGAGACTGCGGCGCAGGGGTCGCACCGGCCAGTCCGAGCTCCGTGTCCCCCTTGCCCCCGGCGGCTTCACGTGGGTTCTGGTGTTCTGGAAAGAGCCACGGGGCGGCGGGGCTCGGTTTGCAGGCCACGATGGCCGTGGGCCGTGTCCCTGCGGCCTCGTCCTGGCCCGCGGTGGCCGCCTCCCTGGCCGGCAGTGGCCGGCGGTGTCCCGTAGTGCGGGTGTGGGGGAGGCCCCTCTGGATTGTACGGGGTCGTGACTGACGTTCGTCTGCCTCTTCCCCCTGCCTTGTCCCTTTAACCGCGACCAGCCTGCGGCGACCGCCACGCAGACGAGGTCCCCACCTGGCGCTTGCGTCCTAGGGCCCCGCGTGGCAGATCAGGCCGGGAGGCTTGACCCTGGCAGTGGGGCTGGGCGCGGCTGCCCCCCCCCGGGTGTGGGGGGTGCCGGCCAGCTGGGTGCAGGCGAGCCGCGTGGGGGTTCAGGCTACCGGGACGGTTGGGGCAGCCTCAGGAGGGCGTGTCCCCGCCTTCCTGTGAGCTGTGGAGGGGAGCAGGCAGTATTTGATGGGGCAGCGCCCGGGGGTCCTCTGGAGGCCTCCCCCCGACTGGGGTGGGCAGAGACGGCGCCGTGGCCTTGGCACAGAAGGGGGCTTGCAGGCCTGGCTCCTCAAGTGCTGTGGTTTCTTGGGGTCTCACCCCTGATCTTGGGAATTTCTGCGGACACTTCAGCCAGGTCCAGTTAGTGGGGCGCGTGAGGGCCGAGCCCGCCCTTCAGTCACTGTTCTGCCACTCGGGGCGATCCGCCCGCCAGTGAGTCGTGGGGCTCAGTCGGCTGTTTTGGGGTGAGCGCGGATGTTGGTCCTGCCAGTACTCAAGAGCCCACAAGTCCCCGAGTTTGGTGCCCCCGGCAGGTCCCCAGCATTGTCCCTGATGGGGACAGAGTGACCCACTGCGGCCACAGCGGCGCTTCCAGCCACGGACACACGTGCGGTCGAGACCCATGTGTGCATCCCCTCGGCCAGGGACGGAAGCCGCGCGGAGACCATGGGACGAACTGCCCCGCCAGGCCGAGGGGCCGCCCCAGAGCCCGCGGGTCTCGGCCGTCCACGCAGACACGTGCTGCACGCAGGCGTGGCCGTGCAGCGTGGGCTCTGCCTGCGAGTGCTTCGGCGCGTGCATGTGGCAGGTACACGCAGACACCTATGCACACACGTGCACATGCGTGTACGTCACGTGCAGACGCCGGTGACGGGTCCCTCGCTGCCACTCGCGGCAGGAGCCGTGTGCCCTGGGGGCGGGCGGCGGAGGGAAGGCCCTGCCAGTGGCTCCCTGCCGACCCGGACGCCGTCTCGAGCGGCCCCCGGCCGTGTCAGGAGTGACTCAGGCTCGGAAACTGCTGTGCTGGGAGCTGTAAACAGGAGGGAGAGAAGCAAGTCCTTTAGAGGACATCTGCCGGCCACCCCTTCCCCCTTCCTTTTAGAGGCTCGGAATCCCTCCCGGGCAGGGCGCGAGCGGGCCTGGCTTCCTCTCCACCCGGGACTGGGCAACGCTGGCTCCGGGAAAGCCGCGGGCTGGGGTGGCCAGAGGCTGTGGAAACAGCAGCTGGAAGGAGGCTTCACAGGCGGGTGCGTCTCCGGGCTCTCGGGCCGGGCGGCTGGTGTTGCAGCGGCCGTGGTGCAAGAACGTCATCCTTTGCCTTCAAGCGGCCGTGGTGACCGCAGGCCCCAGGCCCGTGTGAAGCTGCCGGAGGGGCACTTTTGTGACAAGTGGGACCCCGGGGAGCTCTCGGTCTTCGGCTCCAAGGCTGCAGGGGGCACGCCAGCCCGCCTCACACGCCAAGGCTGAGACGCCGGCAGACGCCACCTGCGCGGGACAGGCCGGCGCTCTGGGCTTACCGCTGGGCGGGGCCTTGCTCGCCGCGCGGGCCAGCCGGGTCTCACGGTGCCGGCAAGGCCAGGACCAGGGCTGCCCCGGGAGGGGCATCGGGCGGCCAGCTGCTCGTGCACCCTCAGCCCCAAGGAGCGGGCCCGGGGGAAGCCCGGAGGGCTCGAGGTGCGGGCAGTGCCCGTGCGCCGAGGGGTCATGCAGCCCCCGGGGCTGCTGTCTCCTGTCCTCCATGTGGGGACCGCTGTCCACCGCCGAGCCCGCTGCCCACGACCGCGTCGCGCACCCCGTCCCTCCGCGCCGGGCTGTGCAGCCTGAGGAAGCGCGGGCCCCAGGCCGGCCCCCCTCGGGCCCTCTCCCCCGGGGTGTGGCACATTCAGGGGGAAAGATGGGTGGGTGCGGATGGACTCGAGAGGCGGCTTCTCTGGCGCGGCCCCCGTGGCCCGCCCTACGCAGGGGAGAGACGCCGAGCGCAGGGAGACAGTTCACCTGGCGGGTGGAACAGCAGGAACTGCAACCTGGGCCCGGCCTGGCCGTCAGCCGCAGGGCAGGGGCTCCGGCCTCAGTGCCCCAGGAGGTTCCGGCGTGGGTGCGACTCCCAAAGTGGGGGATGTCCCGGCTGCAGGTTGGGGTTTGCGCGGGGGGCCGGCGAGCAGATGTGCCCTGGAGGCCGCAGCCCGATGGCGGTGGGGAAGGGCTGTGCGCACAGCTCCCGAGCCCTCCTGGACGTGGGTGGCTGGTCAGCGGGGGCTTGCGCTGGCCCTGGTCAGGCGGCGTCTGTGCTTGGGTGCCCGATGGCCAAGGCCACGCTGGAGAAGCAGGCCGGGAGGTGGCCCCGGGGCTGGCGAGGGCCGTAAGCGTCCAGGGCAGAGAAGGGGGGGGAGAGGGCCAGAGGGAGGCCCGGAGGGGTCGCTGGGGTGCCGGGGGTGCCCAGGCCAGTCTGGGCTGCACCCCAGCCACGCCCCGGCCGGCCGCTGCGTCACACGGGCCGCACGGGAGGGGCGTCGGGTGAGCCCTTCCACTGGGCGCCTGAGAATAAGGCCGATTCTTTGGTGCTGAGATGCTGAAGGGATTAAAGCTTCAAGCCAAGCCTGGGGAGCTGGGTATAAAACTGGGGCGGGTCAGAGGCGAGTGGGTTTAGCTCTCGGGTCACGGGGAGTCAGAGCTGGGCGCCCCGCTGCAGGCAGGTGCGTCGGGGGCCAGGTGCGGCTCCGGGGGGACGCCTGAGGGGGCCGGGCCCCCACCCGCGTGGAGTGGTCGTGTGGGGACTGGGCAGGCGCTGGTCAGGGCAGAATGGGGTGCAGGGGAAGCCCGACGGCGGTGGGGGCGGGGTGCGGCGGGGAAGGGGTCTGAGGGGCGGGGACGGCCGCGGAGGGGCTGTGTCCTGGCGGGGGGCGGGGGCGCCGGCCGGGGCGTGTGGGCTCCGAGGCCCAGTGCAGCGTCCACGCCGGGGTGGACATGCTGAATCAGCACGCGAGGAGGCCTGGCTTGGACGCAGCCTCGGACGGCGGGGCGGCGTCTCACGATAGCCCGAGGCCGCGCAGACGGGTCCCCAGCTGCCCCCGAGACTCCTGGGGGTGCCCTGCAGGCTCGCGGTCAGCGGGGCCCACGAGACGCTTCTGAGGGCGTCAGCCCGGCCTCCGTCTGGGGGCACAGAGCCGCGGGGCGGGCGACGGTCAGCACGTGAGCGGCCCTTCCGTGGGGGGCACCAGCGGCCACATCCTCAGCCGCGTCTCCCCGCTGGCCTCTGGGGGTGGCAGCTGCCACACCGCTGCCCTTGGCGACGGGTCCACGGCGAGTCCACCCCAGCTCGTGACCCGCCCGCCACTTGACTTCTGGAGTTTTCCGCACAGGACCTAGATGTGGGTGGACAGTCCCCGCGGGGGAGCTGCCCACGACACCGCAGTCACATTTCTCCCCAAAACCCGGGAGAGCCTCGTCTGCACCTGGCGTCCAGCCCGGCCCGTGGACGGTGAAAGGGCAGTGCCCCTGCGGGGCCGCCCTGAGCTGGGGAGTCTGCCCGCAGGTGCCCGTGAGCGCTCAGCCGTGGTCCGGGCAGCCGTGGCCCGGGCAGCTGTGGCGCTGTCTGTTGGGGCCCCGCGCGTGAGAGCTGGGCCCTCGTGCTGCCCGCCCGTGTTCGGACACGCAGGTGCCCCTGTGCCGGAGGTTTGGGTCCCGCCTCCCGCCGCCCTCCTGGCTCACGACAGAGGCTGGGGGGGGGGCAGAGAACGGTCCAGCGCGTGACCAGCTGCTCTGGGGGCCGCGGGGACCACGGGCGGTGGGCGGGCAGGCGGGCCCAGCCTCGCGTTTCCCAATCGAGGGGCCTGCAAACCCAGGCGCACAGCCCCCGGGGCCTCCTGAGCATTTACGGGAGGCCGTGGCTGTCTGCCGGCCCAAGGGCAGCGGCCCCAGGGCGACGGGGCCAGGCCAGAGCAGGACGGGCCGCCCGGCTGCCCGGAGCCCCCAGTCCCCTCCTGCATGCGGCCCTGGGCCGTCAGACCCACGTCCGGAGGCAGAGACCCCGTGGGGCCCACTGCACGGGCTCGTGCTCTGGCTCAGGCCCCGATTCGCGACTCGGGGCGCCGTGGCCCGGGCACGCGGAGTGGGGTGCTGCAGGGGCGAGGCGGGCCCCCCCCAGTTCTCGCTCACGCTGCGTGAGCCTCACGACGCGGCGAGTCTCCGTTTGTTTGAGAAAATGGCAGCGGGAGGAAGCCCCAGGGAAGCTCGGCCGCTCTGCCCGTGGGGGACCCCAAGCGGGAACCGACGCAGGGGGCGGCGCCCCGTGACCGAGGGGCTCCCTGAGGCTGGGTCGCCCGTTCCCATCTCGGAGCTGAGCGCCGCCCGGGGCTTCTGGGGCGCGGCGTGGGGGCCCGGTCTGGCAGCTCTCCCCGGCTGGAAGCAGCCGCGCCTCCTGGGGTATGGGTGCTCCAGCTCCCGCCAGCCCCGAAGGGGACGCTGGGCGCATCCCGAGCTTGCTGTGTGTCCTGCCCGTAAACAGCTCGGACCCCCCGCAGGGGAGGAAGCCGCTGGACTTCCCCCGACGTCCTTGACCATCCTTGACCTCCTGCCGGCCCCGGCCCCAGGCCACCGCAGTGACAGCACCGGACGCTGGGATCAGTCGCTCCGGCCCGCTGGCCTCCCCAGGGAAGTGCAGGGGTGCAGCAGGGACCCCAGGTGTGAGCTCGCTGTGCTTTATTCCTTGTTCAAGTGGAAAGCTCCGGCCCCAGGCACGTCTCAGTCGGAGAGGAAACGCGTCATGCAGATAAGTCCCTGCAGCGCTGGCCGGGCTGGGCTGGCCACGTGGCCTCCGGCCGCGGGGTGTCGGAGCCCAAAGCCGTGCGAGAGCGCCGCCCCGCCGCGGCGCCCCACGCCTGGGTTCCGCCGCCCCCTCCAGGTGGGTGGCCTCGCTCGGAGGCCCCGGGTAAACAGCCCCCCCGCCTCTCCCGCCCGCGCCTCGTTTCCCAAAGCCACTCCTGCATTTTCTGGAGTTTTGTGTTGTTTCCAAGCTCTTCTCGAAGCACTCCGAACGGACTCGCAGAATGTGAAGTGGAATTCTCCCCCGAAGCCGACGCTGCCGGCCCTCCGGGTCGGGCGTCTGCACGAGGCCTGGGAGCGCCCGCAGGCCTCCCCTGCACGTCCCGGGTGGTCCTGCTGGCCCCGCGGGCTGCGTGCACTGGGCACCCTGGCCCTGCCCGGCCCTGCCCGGCCCTGCAGCGCGGCAGAGGCGGGCGCGTCCGGGCCTCCGGCCTGGGCGCTCCGGGGTCAGCTGTGGCCGGTAGAGGGTGCAGGGGTGCAGACACACCCCCCTCCTCACCGCGTGTCCCGGAGCGGCCCCACGCAGCCCTGACTCCCGTCTCCGTGTCCCTATTGCCAGGCCGGACCCCAGGGTGGGCCCTGGCCCCCAGCCCGGCCTGGCTGCCTGCAGCTGGCCCCCACCCCACGCACGCCCCAGGCAGCTGTCTGTCTGTCTGCGGACTCGGCGCCGTCTCCGGCTCCTGCAGCCCGAGGGCGCCCACCTGTGTGTGCAGACGAGCCCAGCCCCGCCCGCCCGCAGGGCTCGAAGTGGCGTCGCCCTCTGCTCGAGCCCTTGGCTCACCTCTGGTGAGGGGCAGTGGGCACCCTGTCCCGCCCCGGACGCCGGGGGACGGGGCGCCGTGCTCGGCCCTCAGCACCCCTCTGCATTGCCCGAGGCGAGTGAGGAGGGGCGGCCTCCAGCGAAGGGCCCTCGGCGGGGCCAGAGGCCCCGGGCAGCGCAGCAGGCGGGCGGCCTGCTGCGGGCGGTGTGGACAGGCGCCCGGGTCTGGACGGCAGAGGCCTCGCGGCCGGAGGGGCTGCGGCCTCTCCCAGCGTCCCTCCCTGAGACCTTGGGCAGGGCCTCAGATTCTTCCAAGTCCAGCTCCCGCAGCCGTGGACACCACGGCCACGCCTGATCTGACGGACCGGGTGGTCGGGACAGGGGCGGGTGCTGCGGGGGGCGCGGCCCAGAGAGGGAGTGAAGCTGCCCGGGGAGATCCGGCCACCAGCGTGGGGTGCGCGCTGTGAGAAATGGGGGTGCCCCAGAGGGAAGGCATCGCAAGAATGGACACTGGCTGGGGCGGCCGTGCGGAGAGGGTGCTCAGGCCCCTTCTTCATGAGGCTCGTCGGCCGCAAGGGGCTGGACGTCCCGGGAAGTCGGGGTTCGCAGTTAGCGCTCTCCGTGGGGGCCGCAGCGGTCTGGCTTTCCCGAGTCTCGGCGCGCGTCTCCCCGGCGGCCCGATGGACAGATTTGCTGCGACTGAACTTCCCTCTGACTGGTTTTTGAGACTGGCCTGTGTCGCGGTGGGGCCCGCTCCCTCCTTGCGGTCGCGGAGGACCTGCTGGCACCGGGGCTCCCGCTGGGATCTCTGCAGGTAGACAGGGGAACTCAAGTTCCTCAGCTCTTTTGAAATAATGTCATAAAATGCGCTTCAGGGGCACAGAGCGCTCTGTGGGGTGTTTGTCTCTCACGTGCTGTTTGAGAAGGGGCTGCAGCTGCACGGCCCCCGCCCTGGCAGCACGTAGCCGTCGCCCCTGACAGCTGTTCTCCCAGGAGAGGCCGCGGGGAGCGCCTCGGCTCCCGGGGCCAGAGCGCCGAGGTTCCTGGCCGAGGGTGTTCTGCTTACGGAGTGCCGAGAGCATGCAGTTGTTCTCACGTCCGGCTGGCTAGGGAAGCGGCACATATGGTCGGTGTGGGAGACGAGCTCTTCTTTTTTACTGATTCGAAAGAAATGGGTCACTCCTGAAGCAAACAAAGTCTACACGGCTATCGCAACAGCAAATGAAATACATTGAGGTGTGTGGGGTGGCTGGAATCGTGGTAGATGGTGGAGGGGTGGGTGGGATGTATTTTACATATCCCAAATGAAGTGTATTTGTTAAAACAAAGAACCCGAGAAAAGCTCTATATCTTAAAATCATCTTAAAAAGAAAAACAATTAATTCACTGGTGGGCTGATATTTGAATACCGCCAGCATTACTGCAAGTTCCTAGCACAGGACGGGGAGGCGAGGCTCTTCCTGCCCTGGCTGGAAAGGAGCTTCCAGAGGCCGCTTCCTCTGAAGCCGGCCCTCCAAGCCGGCCCTGACGCGAGGGCGGCTGGTGCGGAGGTGCGAGGCGTGAGGACCGTGCCACGGCAGTGATCGTGCCAGGGCAAGCGCGGCCGGTGAGCGGGCACGCGAAGATTCCCGTCTCACTTTGGACTCATTTCTGGAATGTTTTCCGGCACAAGCGTGCCGTTGTTCCCGTGCACAGAGCCGCATTGTGAGGCCTCGTGAGAACTATGAGTCTGGAATGTGGCTTTTGAGATTTGGAGGGTCTCTCAGAGGCAGGTCACTCGGACGCTGCGGCGAGGCTGCGGCTCCCTACCGCGGCGGGCGCACCCCGCGCTTCTGCCGTGTGAAGGTTCGGGCGTGTGGCCCAGCCCGGTGCCGGCGCCTCGCCGGGGAGCTGGGGCGGCGGGGGGGCGCCTGCCTGTCCGCTGGGCAGTGCACGGAAGCTCCGGCTCCTTTGGAGCCGCGTTTCACGGACGCTGAGCTGCCTGCACTGGCCCATCTCGCCGAGCAGGGGCCGGTCTGCAGAGGGACGTGAGACAGGAGCGGACAACACTGACACCGAAGAGACGGCAGGAAGGGGTCTCACGGAGGGGGAGACGGGCACGGCGAGGGCGCCAGAACCCGCGCGAGTGGGCGGGCCTCTCCCGGGCCCCACACCTGGGCAGCCCAGAGGGCCGGCCAGAGATGCCCGCGGGCTCGTCGGCCCTCAGGGAGAGGGCGCTGGGCAGGGGCGCAGCGGGAGGGCGGGCAAGCGCCCGCAGGCTCAGTGCAGGGGCGGCGCCCGGGGCAGGCTGCGTGGCTGCCGCTCCCTCAGGGACGTCCTGTCGTCGGGCCAGCTGGCTCGTTTTACCCGACTCGTCTGCACGCACCGGGCTCACCGGCGGGGCGGGGCATCCCGGGGCAGGGTCCACGTGGGCTCACCTAGACCCGGGCTACAGAGCAGGGCCTCAAAGGCCTCGCCTCTCGGTGGGACAGTGGACGTGTGCCAGGAGAGGCCGAGGCCGGCGGCGGGCTGACCGAGCCTGCGCGGGCAGCCACGGGCAAGACTCAGGCTGAACTGTTCACAATAGCAAAGGGATGGAAACAACCCAGATGCGCAGAAATAGATGGCTGGATCAAGAAGGTGTGGTCCATATACATGATGGACTACTACTCAGCCAGCAAAAAAGACAAACACATGCCATCTGCAGCGACAGGGCTGGAGCTGGAAGGGATCATGCTCAGCGAGATAAGCCAGAAAGAGAAAACTATCAGATGGTGTCACTTATTGCAGGAATCTAGAGAAACCAAGTAAGAGACATTCAGCGAGGGAGGGGAAAGAGAGGGTTCAAAACGGGGGGGAGGGGGGCACACAGGGCTGTGGTGACGGTTCAGGGGTGAGTCGGTGGTGGGGAACCCACAGGGAACACACCATAATGTAAAGATACAAATAATAATAAACATATTTTTAAAAAAAAACAGCTGGGGCTGAGCAGAACCCGGAGGGCAGGCAGAGCCCAGCCAGGCGCGCAGAGGCCGGCGTCGCCCACGGCCCGGAGCCGCAGGGCAGGCCGCAGCTGGGCCCGCCGGGCGTCGGCCAGAGAGCCGCCGGCGCTGAGGGAACTGCCCGCGAAGGGCGCGCAGGTCGGGGCGCACCTGGGCCCTGGCGCGGGGCTCGGCGAGCAGGCGGAGCCAAGCAGGTGACTGGGACGCCACGTCCAGCCCGCCCAGCTCCCCGGCCCCTGCGCCGGAGGCCTGCGGGGCCAGTGAGTCGGCGGCGGGCCCTGGCCAGCGATGGCGCCCAGCAGCCCGCCTGCCAAGTCCAGAGGAGAGTCAGACCGGGGGTTTTCAGAACCTCCCAGAGCACAGGGCGGGCCGCAGGGGCGTTGGGGAGCCCCGTCCCGGGCAGCAGTGCGGGCAGGGGCCGCGGCCGCGTGGGTGATGCGGCGCGCAGGCTCTGCGGCTGTGGGCGGTCAAACCCGTCGCTGCGTCGTCGGCTCAGCCGCGGGCCGGGTCCGCAGCAGCGTCGGGTGGCAGCCGGCGTGGGGCGCGGGGCGCGGGGCGCGTCTCCGGGACACACCTAGTGTGCTGACCGGTCAGCTCTCGCCGCGGGCACTGGGGTTCCCGTGGGGTGGCGTGGGCCGCCGGCACAGCGTGCGGGTGGGGCCGGCCCGGGCAGGATGTGCTCCCAGCCCCCGGGGCTGCCCCCCACAGCTGCAGCCACGTACTGAGTGAGGCTCCGGAGGGAAAGGCCAGCAGATCTGGGTCAGCGGTAAGCCAGCCCCCAGATGTTCTGCCCGCCGTGTCCACTGTTTCACAACTCAGCTCAGACACGTGGGAAGCGAAGGGAACCAGCTAGTGTGACTCATCCCCAAATGGAACATTTCCACATCTCCCTGGGGATGTTCTGGGATAAAGCGCTCGCTAAGTTATCCTGAATAATGTTTAGTCGTGTTTCACACGCAGGCACACACACACACGCACGCGCACACCTGCAACTCGGGTGACACCTGACTCAGGACACGTGACTCACAAACCCCTGGAGCCGCGGCCACAGCCCCACACACGTGGCCACGGGCTCTGCTCTCACGTGACGAGGGAACATGCATAGGCACACACGTGAGCCTTTTTTGGGGTTCATATTCATTTTAAGCCTTTTTTAAAGAAAAAGATTATGCACACAAGAGCTGGGGTGCAGGCCAGGGGTGTGGGGTGAGAGGACTCTCCACAGAGCGGGGAGCAGAACAGGCGGATCCACTGAAACCCACTTTTGAGGGGAGCAGCCGGGAGACAGGAGGGGTCTGCTGCGCCCTGTGGGAAGCTCCCTGGCCGGGGATCGAACTTGTGCTGCAGCGGCTGCGGACAGCTCCACAGGCTGAGACTGACCCCTGCACCCCAGGGAGGCCCTTGGCTCATATTTTTTGAACAAATAAGCAAATGCATAATCGAAACAATTTTGACACTAGATCGTTAAGTAAAAAGTCACTTTAATTTGCCCAGGTCCCAATTTTGGCGCCTTCTCCCCTCTGGAACAAAGACCTTTAGACTGTCTGGAAATGCAGGATGTGGGGCCCTCGGCCACTCGGCGGCAGCACGGGCCTCGGAGTGCGGCTGCTCATGGCCGAGTCCCGTGGCGGCGCGTCCAGCCCCCTGCCGCCCCCCACGGTGGCGCTTGCGCCCCCGAAGCCGGGGGCCTGGGGGCGAGGGCCAGGGCACGGGCCTTACGCCACCACACGGACCTGGCGGCTGTTGCTGTAGGAAGAGGAATCGCAGGTCTTCAGCTTTTCCTTGCAGTCACGTCAGGCCCGTGTCTGCAGTGGCCGCTACTCGGGGAGTCAGTCTAGGGCCAGCCGGGGGCTCACAGCGGGCCTGGAGGAGCGGGTCCACGAGGCCTGCGTGTTTCCACGCTGCGGCCTGGAGCTGAATCTAGAGCTGACCTACTAAGTGTGCGGCCGTGTGCGCTGAGCACCAGGCTGCCCGCCCCGAGAGCAGAGGGTCAGCAGGGAGCTGCCCTTGCCTGCTGGACCGCACGGCGGAAGCGGCCCCGAGTGGGCTGCTGCAGGACGCCAGGGCGCGCGGCGGGGCTGGGAGTGCGGCTGCAGGCGCGGAGCAGCCCGTGACCCGCCTTGGTCTCGCCCCGCGCGGGCCGGGTTGTGCCTGCAGGGCGGGTGGCCGCTGAGTCCTGCACTCAGCCTCGTGGCAGAGGCCCCTCAGGCCCCCGGGCGTCCCTGTCGCTGTGGCCCGTCAGGCAGGCGGCAAAGAGGCCGTGGGCCTTCGACTAGGGAGAGAAACAGCCGGGGCTTGGGGTGGACCTGTGGCCTTGGCCTGCTCAGCCCACCCCGCCTCGCCCCGCAGGCGTGCCAGTCCTGCCCAGCCGGGGGCACGCGTGGGTGCCAGGGTCCGTCCTGGACGTGGCCAGCACGGGGGCAGGGAGGCCAGCGGCGGGCTGGCGGCTCGGTGGCCTCTGCAGCAGCGCCCGCAGCTGTTCAGGAAAGCGGGTCCCCGCGGGGCCTGCAGCCGCTGCCGCTAGATGGGCCCCCACCCTGAGCGCTGCCCTTCCTGTCCCGCGCTCCGGCGTTTCTCTGCGCAGCTTCAAAAGCACTTCAATTAAAACACGCCGACTTCTAGAAAGTCGCAGGCGCGAGCTCGAGGCCCGGCCCCGTCAGCGCCCCCGGCGGTCACATCGCACCGCGCTTGGGTTCTCTCTCGGGCTCCAGATGCTCCCCGCTGTCCGCCAAGCCCCGGGGAGCCGTGGGGGGCGGCTCTCGGCCCGGGGGGGCCACGGCGCCCCCACTCAGGTGTGCGGTGTCCGCGGCAGTCCATCAGCCAGGACTGTCCCTCCCAGCACGCTCCCCCAGGTGTCCAGCCCAGTCGGCCTTCCTCGCGGCCCCCACCCTTTCGCTGGACACCCTGGCCTTGTCCACATCCGGCCCGGTGGCCCATGTCCACTCATGGGACCCCTGGCGGGGCCGGGAGTCGCTGGGGCCCTCGTGCTGGCCAGCGCCCAGTACTGTCAGGGGCATGGCTGGCCCTGGCGGGCAGCGGGCCCTCACAGGTCCATCTGAGCGGGACGTCGCGTCCGCCTGGGGCCACACGACCCTCAGCTCGTTCCACCTGGCACCGCGGGAGCTGGCCTGCAGGACCCCCACGGTCCAGCACGCAGCCTCAGCCCTTAGGGGCCCACTGGCACCTGGCACTGCGGGGCCGGCGCGCTGCCCTCCTCGGGTGGCACCACGGCAGGTGGCCGGGCAGGCCCCTGGCGTGACCTCACAGGCTGGTGGCTTCTGGCTGACCGTCAGGCCCCCAGGTGGCTGGACCTGGTGGTCAGTCTCGGTCTGCTCCCCCGAGGATGAGGGAGGCGCTGGCTGCGGGTGTGGTGGGGCCACACGGTCACCGGTGCGCCGGGCGCCGACGCTTCCGGACGTGCACACGTGCCGCGGCCTCCGAGTCGGCGCGGGGACTCGGGCACTGCGGCCCCGGCGGTGACCGTCTCCCACGCACTGTGGCCTCCGTGTCACGTCGGACGCGCTCTGGGCTGTCCTGGCGGCGAGAATCGCGATGCTCTAGAAGGCACCGAAGGCGCCAGCCTTCCCGTCGCCATCCTGCGGCCTCCGCCGCTCTCTTCGCGGACTCACGTCGGCACGTGACCAGCCAGGCGGGCGAGGGCCCACTGAGATGCTGCTCCGGGGTGCACGCAGGACCCACCGGCCAGCTCCCCCGGCGGGCCTGGCCTGCCAGCGCCTGGCCTGGGGACAGGGCCGACCAGGGGACGAGGACGGGGCCCCATTACGGATTCCAGCAGCGCCCTGGGCCTGAGCCGGGCGCGGAGGCCGTTTCTCTTTCCAGAAACGAGTGACTTCGGGTTTGGGGAAGAGTCTCGGGGCGCAGCTGTCCCCCTCGGCTTGCTGCAGGCGTGAGGTGCCCGTCAGGCCCCTCGCACCCACCTTTCTGGCCTTCTTAGGGCTCCGGGAGCTGGGGTCGGGGCTGGGGCGGGCCTGGCTCCGTGGGCGCGGGGGCAGGCTGTGCGGGGGTCTGACCGAGGTCCCGGAGAGGGGCTGGGCCGGGGCCTTCGGCCTGGAGACAGCGGTGCTGAGCCATGGCAGCCTGGGCCGACCGCTGTCCCTCGGGCAGCCAGGGACGTTCTCACACGTGCTGTGGGGACACTGGCCCCTGGCGGGAGCAAACGGCATCAGCGCCCACCCCTGCCAGGCCGTGTTAGGCGGGGGTGCCCTGAACTTTGGCTCCCGAGGCTCTGGCAGATGTCCGGCTCTGGGAAACACCTGGCCAGTTTTTTTTAAAGACCCTCTAAACGTTCAGCTGCTGACCTCGGGCCTCACTTCATCTCATGGTCGGGACCGTGTCTGCTCCTGGCCGCAGCAGCGACCACCAGGCCGGGTTTCCGGGGTCCCTCGTCCGCGTGCGGGCGGCCGTGGCTGCGTCTCGCGTCCGCAGGTGGCGGGGCCCGCACCCCGCAAGGCGGCACTCAGCCTCTCGCTTCACCGGCTCCAAGAGTCACGCGGGCTCCGTGGGTGAGGGGCGGGCACAGCCTGCCCGCTTGAGTGCGGCTTCAAGGCGGGGGTGGGGCGGGTTTTCTCTGCCGCCTGCTTTGCTGGGGGGCCAGGGTCGGGGCTGCCCCCGACCCGCATCCCCGTGCCTGCCAGAGCTGCCGCGTCTCCTTGGCGCTCAGAGGCCATCCCGAGCCCGCCCTGTGGCCCCGTCCGACCCAGCAGGCGGGTTCTGCTCCATGCTCGCCAAGCGGCTCTGTTGTGGGGTGTCCGAGGTCCGCAGCCAGCGCCCCAGTGGGCAGAGGTGAAGCTCAGAGTCTCACTGTCAGGAGCAGAGCACGGCCCCGCGGCCCCCTGTGCACTCCGGGGCGCTCCCGCGCACGCCTGGGGCCTGGGAGGTGGAGCTGGGGCGCCAGGGCCGTGGGGCCGGGGCCGGCCTGGCCTTCGGTGGGGTGCGCTGATGGCCCTTCGCAGCCCCGCAGCACATGCTGACTCCCTGCGCAGGCCTGGCGGGCAGGGAGCTGCAGGGGACGGGCTGTGGAGACTCCAGGAGGGCAGCTGGGCATGGGACCCTTAGCCTGGAAACCCGGGCGGGAGCAGCGCTTGCCGCTGAGTCAGGAGGCCGCTTCCCCGGGAAGTGCATTGTCTGCGCTTTCCTTCCCAGGTCTGGCGGCCACGTGCTTCCTCCGCCTCCCGCACCGCAGAGCAGCTCTGTGTGGTTTTGTCCAAGTAAAGGCGAGTGTGAGCGCGAGGAGGGCGGGTGCAGAGCCCGCAGAAGCCCCTGCCCAAATCACGCACCCCGGGCGCGCCGGGGCGCCCTTTCCCAACTCGCTGCACGCGAGCGCACGCGGCCCTTTAGTCCCCGCTGGCTGGGCCAAGACTGTTTGACGCCGCCTACCTCAGGTCCCCCGATGTGGTGGGGGAGCCCCACCGCCCGGCCGCGGGGCTGCTGTCTGGCTACGTGACGGGCACGGGCCGGGCTGGGTGACAGTCGAGACAATGGCTGGCTGGGGCCCAGCGCCTTGGCTGTCTGCCCCCACCATCTGCAGCGGGAAGCCCCCGGGGACGCCGCTGGCTCTCGGCGTTCCTGGCCCTGATGACACCGGCCACCGGGCGGGGCCCGGCCTGGCTCTGAGCTCCCCCAGCCCGGCGGGGCCGTGTCTCCCCCGGGCTGGTCCAGCGCCAGCCCTGAGTGGGTGAGGACCTGGGGGCCCGGGGCAAAGGCGGAGCGAGCTCCCAGGGGCCTCCAGGCCAGCGGGCACCCCGGCCTGAGCACACAGCCCCCCCAACCCCGGCAGGAGCAAAGGGAGCAACACCAAGCATTTGGGGGGTTCAAAATCCGAATCCACGAGCGTGGCCTCCACCTGTGGGCAGGCTGTCGGTGGGCGGCTTGCTCTGGGGAAGCCCTGCTGGCGGAGCCGGGGGGTGTAAGGGGAGACAGTGAAGCTGTAAACACGCACAAGGCGAGCCCTGGTGTCCCGGGCGGGGACAGCCAGCGGCCAGCTAGTGCCGGTGCCGCGCTGAGTGTCCTCCTGCCCCCCAGAACCTCCTACTGTGCCGCAGCAAAGCTGCCGTGGAGCAGAAAACGTGGCTCCTCTGTGGCCCAGGCGCAGGCTCAGCGGGAACCCCGGGGGGCGTCTGGGTCCCGTCCACCTAGGCCCAGGCCTGGGGTGTGGCCCGTGCCCACCGGAGCGTGTCGCTGGACAGGTGTGACCCACGGTCTCTGCGTCCACTGCAGGGACTTTGCTCATGACAACGCCCGACTGTTTGAAAAGCGAGACATTTTATCACTTTCTCACACGTGCGCGACGATCAGCTTCTGCTCTCGCTTGGTTTTATGAACCCCCGAGTTGGAGAACCGGCCACAGCCGTGCGGTCGGCCGCCCCGCGCCGGGCACTGCCCAGGCGGCGCCGCCTGACGTGGAGGGAAGCGCCTCTGCGTCCCGTCCGGCCCTGGGCAGATGAGTGCGGGGGAGGCGCCGGCATCTCCGCGCCTCGGCCGAGGTGAGCCCCCACCACGCGCCCCACCGAGGACGTGGACGTGGATCCCAGGCGGGAGGCGCCCGCGGCTGGAGTCACAGCAGCTCCCGCACCCGCTGGGAGCCACGCGTCCGGCCCCGGGGCACGTCCGAGCTGGCCGCCAGCTCCAGATGGCCCGAGCAGCGGCGGGGCGGCGCGGCAGTGGGAACGACGGCCTGCGGGGGGAGCGAGGGCGCGCGGGTACGCCCGAGGAGGCCCAGCCCCGCGGCCGCAGAGACCCGCTTGGGCTCCTCCGGGGCCGGGTGCCTGGGCCGTGCTGGCTCAGGCCGGGGTGCTGGGCTGGCAGCCCGTGGGGGTGGTTCAGACGCCGCCATCTGTGGCCGACGAAGGCCTTCGAGATGGCCCCGGGCTCCGAGTGCGCCGGCACCGCTAGAAGGGAGTTTGCGCGCTGCGTTTCCTAAGCTGGGGTTCTGCGTGCCGGCGGGGAACGGGGAACGCGTGTCTGACGTCGGTGAGAAAACAAAGCGGGGTTCTCCGTGCCTCGTCCAGCGGGGGAGACCAGGGAACGCAGCGAGTCCCAGTCACGCTTCCTGGGTTTCACGTTTATTTTCATAGGAGATCACGAGCGGCCCAAGTCGCTCGCTGTTTTCCTTCGTTCTCCCGGAAAAGCAAAGGCGCCGAGTCCCGCGCATTTGGTGGGCGCCGCCGCGCGGAGTGTGGTTGGGAACGACTCCAGTGCCGGGGGCGCCTTGAGGCTCCCCCTTGGGGCCCAGGGGTCAGGCAGAGCCCGTGCTGCCCCCCGCGAGTGGCCCAAGACCGTCCTCTGGTTCGTCTCAGCGGCTCGTCAGTCCTCGAGCGTCTTCTCCGGCCGCCGAGACTGGAGCCAGCGGCGTCGATGGGGCGGGCGGGAGACCACCTGTGGCTTCCGCTGGCCGCGCCCGCCACATCCCACGGGCCTCCCTGGGCCTGAGCCGCTGCCCACGCCCCGTGTGACACCGCGTGGGCCGCCGGCCCCTCCGCGGGTCAGCCACTCACCGTCCACGCTCCTCCATGGCAGGGCGGCCGGCTCCGGGGCAGGCTCGGCCTCTCGGGCCTGGCCCCACCCAGTGCCGGTCAGTGGCTCCCCCACGAGTCCCGCCACGCGACACCCTGGCTCCGGCTCCTCTCACCTGTCGCCCGCGGAGCACACCCGTCCAGCCAGCGCCCACGGTGGACGCTGCTGCCCGCCCCGGGACCTCGGCGTCCGAGGCCAGCATCACGCTCAGGGCTCTCCAGGTGCGGTGAGAGGGCCGCCCACCTCACCTGCTCTCCTGGGGCCAGGGGCCCCACTGGACACTCCGGGGGAGCGGAGGTGACCGGCTGCTTGCAGCGGGGTGTCTGCTGGTGTGTCCTGTCCAGGGTCCCGTTCTTGCTCGCGTCCGAGTGTGGGCGTGGACAGGCGGGGACACGGAACACGCAGCCTGATGAACAACAGAATCACCGTGTGGAGCTTGTCTGATTGACAGGGCCCGAAAGAAAAAAGAAAGCCCCCTCCCCTCCCTCTCTCCCCTCCTCCCTCTCCCTCACTCTGTTTTCTTCCTAGGAAAGCACATCTGCCCATCTCTCCCCTCCCTCCCCCAGACCAAGGCTCTGGAATTGCTGTTCCGCAAGTCACTTTCCCACCCTCCCTGCTGCCGCCCCCGCCCCTCCCCCCCATCTGTTTTCCTCTTGGGAAAGCTCTTCAGTGTCTTCCTGTAAAGAGCCTGGGGCTCTGGCCCTCCCAGCAGCGTCCACTGCGCCCAGGGCCGCCCTCATCCGGCCATCGCCTTCTCCCACGAGCAGCCCCTGCCACGACCTGCCCCTCCAAGCGGACCCTGGAGAGCCTGCCTCCCTGGGGCGGGGGTCCCTCCTCCGCCCCCACTGCAGGCCTCTGGCGGGCGCTTGGCCCCAGTGGTCACCTGCGCGGGCAGCACAGCCTGTGCGGCCGGCCGGGCAGAGGCCCCGGGGCGAGGGCTGTGGCGAGGCTGCCAAGGCCCTTTGTCCGACAGTCCCTGCTCGGTGGGACACGGGGGCGGCAGCAGGAGGATGTCTGTGTTTGGACACGAGGCGCGTGAGTCAGCACCCCCAGGGAGGCCCCACCCCGCGCCCCGTCCCAGCTCAGCATTTCCAAGGCCCTGGGGACGCTCGGCCCACTGCTGGCCGCACACCCCGTCCTCCGAGCCGCCAGTCCAGGCACATCTGCGCGCAGCTGGACGAGGCCGAGGTGGCCTGGCCACGGCTCCCAGGCCCCGCGGTCCACCCTGTCCCCTGGGCAGGACGCTCAGCGCCGCGCATGAGTCAGCAGACGCGCGAGGGGCGCAGGCAGGCGCGGCGCCCTCAGCTGTTTCCAGGGAGCCCCCGCAGCGCACCCCGCCTACAGGGCCCGATGCGGCCACCCGCACCAGCTCGTCTCCCCATCTTTCAGGTGGGTTTTTTTTTGGCCAGGATGCATCCGCACTTGTGGTTGTCCTCACGCCAGGGCAGGAGAGTCCGTGAGTCTGAAGAGCGAGGGCGCTGTCGTGTTGTCCCTGAGGGGGTGTGCTTTCCGCACACCACGGGGCGGGGGCAGCGATGCAAGGGGGGCGTGACACAGCGGGGGCAGCGACGTAAGGGGGAAACCGAGCACGTGTGGGCTGGAGACAGGCTGTGTGCCCCGCTCCGTTCGCTCTCTGCTTCGCTGCTGGTCGTTCCGCTCCAGGCCCGCTGCTGGGGTCAGTGTCAGGGCAGCAGTGGCCCCGAGGCAGAGCTGGGGCTCCTCGCACAGGGTCGTGCCCCCGAGGGGCGCAGCGGGCTCAGCCCCGGCCCTTCCAGGCTCTGGCAGCCCCCAGCACGGCTCTGTGGGGTCTGACCCCTCCCGGGTGAAGGCTGGTCCTCTGGGGCCTACGAGGCCCACCTGGGGTGGCACCTGCGCGGAGACCACAGCGCACAAACCCTCCCGCCTGGTTTGGGCTGCTGGCCGCTGCGGACTTTCCAGAATGCTCCCTGAGACACAGAAAGAAGTGCACTGAGGCGCAGAGGCTCACAGGCTGCGGGGCCCAGCCCCATCGAGCTTCTCCGCACCCCGACAGCCTCGCCGGCGCCGCCCAGCTTCTATCGCGTGGAGGCGCCGCGTGTCCTCGGGCTGCGCGGGCCGCAGCACGTGCTCCCGCGAGGTGGAAGTCGGAGGCCCCCTCGGCGAGCCCCGCTCCGGGCGGGCGCCCACAGCTCGCGCTGGTGCAGGCCACGGGCAGTGGGGCCAGGAGACGAAGCTCAACGCCCTCACTCGCTGCTTCTCTGCCGCGTTTCAACGTTCAAGAGGAGGCCCTGGGGGCTTTTGCTCCCCGCTCTGAGCACCGAGAAGGGGGTGGCTCTGAGCGGCCGCCTCGCGGGGGCACCTGGGGCGCTGGGCGTGGCCCCTGCGCCTTCGAGCCCAGACACCGCGCGGCCGCGATGCTCCCGGCCGCCTGCTGCTGTGGGCTTCTGCCCAGGAGCCCCTGCGCCACCCTCCGCTGGGGCAGCGCTCAAGGCGGCCTGGAGGAGCCGCAGCAGGGAGCGTGCCGGGCGGCAGGTCGCCAGGAAGCTATGCTGGCGTTCTGCGTGCCTGGAATGTGGGAGGAACCTGGAGCGCGGCTGCGGGGCTGGCGCCGCGCCACGTGCCCCTATTTGGTGGGGTGTGAGGCACAGACGCTGCCGTGGCGGGCGGCTGTGGCCGTCAGGCCGGCCCCTCGCTGCTGCTGCTGCCGGCTCCGCAAGCCTGGGGCCGGAGCGCCCACGCACACGTGCACGTACATGCACACACACAGGCACACACATCGTGCACGCACAGGGCAGGCAGCAACTGTCCACGCCCCTCCTCTTCCTGCACCCACCGGCCCCCACAGGGGGCCCCGCCTGCACCCCGGGAAAGGCTGGTCAGGGGCCGCGCCACAGCTCCGGGACCCTCTGGACCCCGCAGCACTCGGGCTGGAGCTGCCGCCTCTGGCCGGGCAGGTGCTGTGCGCGTGGCCGTTGCTGGCTCTTGCGGCTGTGCCGGAGTCCATGGGAAGAACGGACGCGCGTGTGCACAGACGTGATTCACTTTACGGCTCAGTCCGCTTCTGCGTGGAGGTCGCCAGCCGGTGCCCGTGGGCCGCCCGTCTGCCGGGAGAGGCCAGAGGCCTCTTGGCTTTCAGTCTGGGCGTCAGTGAGCAGCGTCCCCGGCTCCTGCGGCGCCTGGGCCTGTGGGCAGCCTCCTGCCCGCGCGGCCCCTCCCGGCGGCCGGCTCTGCAGTCATGCTCAGCCGCCGGCTCCGCTGCCTGCGTGGGGAGCGTCGGGGCCTGCTCGGACGCGGCCCGGCCACAGCAGGGGAGAGCGTGGCGGCCCCGTCTGCGCTTCTCCCCCAGACCCTGAAACAGAGGGGCCGCGGGTCGCTGGGCCGACCCCCCCCACCAGGCAGCAGCCTCCCGCGCCCTCAGAGTGGCCCGTGGGGTGCTCGGCGCTGGGCGGCCGTGGCGCTCTGGGCTCGGCAGAGGCCTCACAGCCCATCGCCCGCGGTGCCACGGGGCTCGGGCCCCCAGCCGGGCTGGCCCCTGGGCCTCTGCCGCCTGCGAGCGGGTCCTCTCGGGCTGCCCGCCAGGTGAGGCTGCGCGGGGGGTGGCAGCCACACGTCCCTCGCGGCCTCCGTCTTACCCGGAAATGAACCTCCCGAGTCTTTCCCCCAACTCAGACCACCAGAGTGCGACGCGCAGAGCGTGCTTTAAAAGCGTCCTGTGTTCTGGAAAGTCGACTGGAATTTAAGACAATCTTAGAATGACTGATTCTTTGGGACGGTCCAGGCCGCAGTGGGCGACACCCTCTCCTGGGAGCCGGGGGACCCCAGTCGGGGCTTCGGTTGCTTAAGCTGGTGGGCAGGGCCCTATGCCCAGAGCGGGCAGCAGAGAGAACAGGGCGGCGGTGGCCGGGCAGGCGTGGGGCGGGGCCGCCTGGAGCCCAGGCTGGAGGCCGCTCGGCGCTGCCGGGGACACCCCGCACCCCTCTGGTCTGCCGGCTGGCGGCTCCCGGGTCACTGCTGGGGACCTTTGGGGGAACATTTCCCCACAGCGCTGTGAGCTGGGGCACCCCGTCTTCGCACTGTTCTGGGGGGCTGTATGAGGTAGACAAAAGGAACAGTGGTGTGGCCTCGGTGTCCCCCGGAGGCCCTTTCTGGAGGCTCCGGCCCGCTGGGGGCGGTGCTGTGCGGCTGGGGTCTGCCCCCCACTGTGCCTGCCCCCTGGGGGGCGTGGGGGGCGCCGGTGAGGGGCTCACGTGGGCTGGGCCCTGCGGTTCGCTGTCCTTGTTCCATCTGTGCGTTCTGGATGAACCTTCTGGAACACAGTTTTGGGCTGTTTGCCTTCCCTTCCGGGACAACTGATTGTGAAGCCAGCCCCGCCCTTGGACCGCCGCATGCAGGAAGTGGCCTCGAGGGCGAGGGGGGCCGCCCCGGCCTGGGCCTCCCGTCAGCTGCCCGTTCCCAGAGTGTAAAATTAACAGAGCTCACTGTCTTGGCTGCCGGCTCACTCGAGCATCCCAGTAAGTGGCTCCAGATGGGCTGTTCCGCCTCCAGGCCCGGCGGGGCTGCGGGGGCCGGCCCTGCGCTGCGGCCTGGGGCTTCGCCCCCCAGAGGCCGCGGGAGCGTGGGAGCGCGTAGGTGGCACCGCAGAAGTTGCACGCGCCGGCACCGCATCTCCCCGCGCTGCTGTCCCGGCCGGGCGGAGCCGAGGGTAGGAAACGCGCTGTCTTCGGTTGGGTCCGCGCTGCAGCCTCGTCCGGCAGGAAACATCCGGCTCCCCAGGCTGCCTCGCCGCGTCGGCGGGGCGGCCCGTTCCTGCCGGAGCAGCCGACGGGGTCCGCACAGAAGGCGGGCGAGCTGCTGGGGCGCCCCGCCTGGCCTGTGCGCCGCCGGACCCCAGCCCCAGCTCTCCTGTCCCGTCCGACACGAGCCGCGGGGCGTTCTGCTGGTGAATGGCGAACACTCACGCTGCCGTTGAGTCTAGACTCACTTCTTCGAAATTCAGCCTAGAAACCAGCGCCCCTCGGCGTCCCGCTGGCGCGAGCGTCCCCGGCCTGTCCCTGGTCCCGGGTCGGGCCGCCTGTGCGCGCGGCCGGCCCTGGCCTGGGCCCGCCGGAAGGGCCTGGAGGCCGCGGCCGGCCCTGCCCACCTCACTCTGCTCCTCTCCCCGCAGGGCGGCTGTGCCGGCTCGGGATGCGGCAAGTGCGACTGCCACGGAGTCAAGGGCCAGAAGGTGAGTGCCGCGCGCAGCCTCTCCCGGCGCTCCGGGCCGTCCTCAGCGGCCTCCCGCAAGGGCGTTCCTGGCTCGAGGGCGCGGGCGCGCGGGGCTGCCGGCAGGGCTTCCTCCGGAAAAGGCCGCGCGGCTCCGACTCGCTCGTCCCTGTCTGCGGGGCGCCCCCGGCCGGTGTGGGCCGGGCCGAAGCCGGTCGGAGGCACCGGCCACTCGGCCTCGGCTCAGGGCTGGGCTCGGGCCGGGCCCCAGCGCCCCACGGGACGCGAGCGCGTCGGCCGGCGGCCTGCGCAGGCGGTGGCGCGGCCCCGGCGCCCCAGACTCACCTGAAACGCAGAAGCCGCTTAGTCCCGGGGCCCGCGCCCACGACCCCCGCGCCCCGGCTCCCGGCGGCCCCTCCGGCCTCGCGCTTCCGCATCCGGGCGCCGCTCTTAGCCCGCCTCCTGGCGCAGGCGTGCGCGCTCACACACGCGCAAGGCCCCCCGCAGGCGTGCACGCTCACGCACGCTCAATGTCCCCATGCAGGCGTGCGCGCTCACACACGCGCAAGGCCCCCTCCCGCAGGCGTGCGCGCTCACACACGCGCAAGGCCCCCACGCAGGCATGCACGCTCACGCACGCGCAATGTCCCCACGCAGGCGTGCGCGCTCACACATGCGCAAGGCCCCCACGCAGGCGTGCGCGCTCACACATGCCCAAGACCCCCCGCAGGCGTGCGCGCTCACACACGTGCACAGGCGCACAAGCAGGCATGCACGCTTACGTGCGCACACACCCACCTGCAGGCGTGCACACTCACACGAGCGCACAGGCGCACACGCAGGCGTGCACACCCAGGCCCGCGCCCCGTGCCCAAGCGCCCTGTGCGTGACGCGATTGAGGCCGCAGGTGATGGCCACGGCGGCCCGCGGCGCGCGAAGCCCGCGAAGCCGCTGACCCTGCTTGTGCCGCCACCTGCTGCTGAGGGCTCGGCCGCGCCGCGAGGGGGAGCCGCGGAGCGCCCTGGCTGTTGGGCCGGCTCGCCCCGCTGCCCCGGAGATGTCCCGGGGCGCCCGCGTCCCAGCACTCAGCCCGGTCTTCACGGCCTCGCCTGCTGCTCAGCGCCCGCCCCTCACTCCCCACGGTGCATTTTAAAATCCAAATTATCATTAAATAAGCATGAAGTGAAAACTATTTAAAATCAAACGCGGGCAAGTTGCAGGTTTGTCTCCCAAAGACGGCGGCCATCGAATGGGCCCAGAGGCCTTGGGAGAGCCCCGGGAGCAGTCAGATTTAGCGTTGACCCTTTTGGCGAAGGCCGCAGGGTGGCTGCTCTCCGCGGCAGCCCCGTGTGGGGGCCAGAGGCCGGCAGCTTTGCGGGGGCAGCTCCCGCCCCGCCCGAGCGAGGACGCTTGACCTCCGCTTTCTGACCTCCCAGCCGCCCGCTGGCCCACGCGCAGCGCCCGGAGCTCAGCAGAGCCGCGGGTTCCGGGCGGCTCCCGTTTCTTGCTCCCGTGTAAATGCAGAACGAACACAGCGTTTGGGATCACGGGATCCAAATCTGGGGGTTCGGGAGCCGGGCGGCTGGTGACGGTCTCCAGCCTCACTGCTCTCAGCTGTCCCAGGCTCAGTACTTGGAGGGGCTTCAAAACCAGGGTGACGGGAAGCCCATGTTCAGAGCGAGTCGGGTGACCGAGCGCGGGCAGGGGTGCCCGAGCAGCTGGAGCGCGTTCCGGAGCCTTTCCCACGCGCCCTTGAGGAACTCGGACATGTGGGCCCCTCAGGCCCCGCTGGACGCTGGACCGTCTCCAGCGTGAACGGCCAAATCTCTTTGGCCGCGTCCCCTCTCTGCGGGGATGTGGTGACCGCAGAGCCTCCTGCGTCGAGCAGAGGCCGGAAGTCGGCGTCACCGCGCCCTCTTGCCCGCGCCCTCCGAGTCCGGGAGCTTCTCGCTGGGTTTTGGGCCCGCTGAGCTGTGGCTTCCCGCTGCCCCGCTGGCCCCTCCTGTGTCCAGCTGTTTCCTCCTAGGTGGTTACTCTGGGGCTGTCCGGGAGCCTTTGGGCCTTCCAGAGGCCTTTGCATGTGGACAGGTGATCCGCCCACACTGTGTAGGGTTTGGGCGCTTCCCTCCTCAGAAGGAGCCACAGCTAAGCAATTCTTGTGCTTTCTCGCCTATGTGGGATTTGGGGAAGGCCCCATTCCAGCACACAGCTGCGGCTTGGGAAGCAAACCAACATTTGGGTTTTGCTGACCCGGGCTGGCTGAGAAGGCTTTCCAGTTCCTTCTCTGTGGGAGCCCGCCTTCCTGAGCGTCTCCTACATCCTGGGCCCTGCCGTGTCCAAAGGGGCGAGCTCAGCCGCGCGGGGCCTGGTGAGACCGTCAGGGCGGCAGCTGTGCCCGCCTTGGGGCTCTGCCCAGGAGGGCCAGGCGGCTTGGCCACCCTCGGGGTCTGCAGCGGCCGTGCTTGGGCTGGGCCTGCCCCTCTGGGGTTGAGGGCAGACCCCCGGGGTCCTGTTCAAGGAGCGTCCCCTTGGGCCTCTCTGGCTAAACCCGCCCCCCGGGAGCCCCCTTGTCCAGCGGGCTGGGAGCCTCGCCCGGAACCAGCAGCCCCCTCCGTTCAGATGCGGCTCGAGGGGAGGGTGCGGAGCGAGGGGGCCGGCCTGAGTCCGCCGTGGGGAGCACCTAGCTAGCGAGGGGCTCCTGGCCCCTTCCCCAGGAAATCCTGGCATTCTCTGTCCGAGGGAAGTGCACCGGCCGGGGGCTTTGTCAGGCCGCAGGCGCCGGGGTCACAGGCTGCTGACCCGCCCGGGCGGCGCCTCTTCCCCCCTCGGGCTCCCAGCCCCCGTGGGGTTTCCTGTCCTGTCAGAGATGCCACGGCGCCATGCAGGCTTTCTCCGCTCCGGCACCCCTACATTGTGGGGGCCGTGTCTTCTGGGCCTTAGGGCACGTAGGGAGACACAGTGAGTGTTTCTGGGTCTTTCGCAAGGAGACAGCAATAAGCAAGGAGCTCGACCTGTGGTGTGAGAGGAGGGGGTTTGCAACCCTCCTCTGTCGGGGAGCCCCCGTCTTGGGAGCCTCCCTGTAGGGGACTCCCCTCTCTCCAGGACCTTCCTCTGTGGGGACCCCCCCATCGGTGACCCCCTCTTGGGGGCGTGGCATGGCTGCTGCTGCCCGGCTCAGCCCACATGCTGGTGTTCAGCCGCCTCGCGCCCTTTGCAGTCACGCCCAAACCCCAGACCCCACAAGGCCTGCACGCGAGGGTCGCCCCACCTTCCCGGGCTGTCCTCGAAGCTAAGTGCAGTTACTTCCTGAGACAAGGACTGTGTTTTACTGGTATTTTTCGAGAATACAGTAGTCTTCGATCAGTAAATATATTTCACCTTTTTAAAGTTCACACGTGGCCGAGAACAGGGAGAACTTGCTGTGGTTTCGTCGTTAACGGCAAAAACGTCTTGGGGGGGCGCGTCTGCACCAACCAGCTTGCTCCCTTCACCCCCGTTATTCCCAGTATCTGTGCAGAATCGATTTGGCCCCTAAGGCATGATTCAAGAACATTATCACTGTTACTACAGTGAGACCATCGGGACTTTCTGTCCCACAGGTTAAGTCCCAGGAGCCATTGTCTTAGATGTTAAAGTTGTTCTATTTCTTCCTGGATATTTCATGGTTTTCAAGTAGATGGCATTCTTCTGTAGCCCCTTTGAGACTTATTTGAACTAATAATAATGAAAGATTAACAATTCACTAATAATAATGTTAATGATTAACAATAAGGACAGTAATGGATTTACTAGACTTGCCCTCTGTGGGCGGCCATGGAGCACACTTGAGTGAGAATTTCAAAGTCGAATGTTTAAAAAGAATTCCATTTTCTTCCAAGATGTAAAATATATAAATTCAAAATGCAGTCGAGAGTGCTGCTTAGTGTGACACATTCAGTTTCTTTACTGGCACTCAGGTGCGCTTTAGCT
>PVIJ01007172.1:0-85000 GCA_004024925.1 Scalopus aquaticus | reverse complement strand
GCTATATATTTTCCTCTTATTACTGCTTTTGCTGTGTCCCAGACGTTCTGGAAAGTTGTGTCCTCATTGTCATTCAGTTCTAGATATTTTTTAATTTCTTCTTTGATCTCTTCGTTGATCCATTGGTTTTCCAGTAATGTGGATTTCAGCCTCCATGAGGTAAGGAGGTTCCCTTTTTCCTTTTTATGATTTATTTCCAAGAACTACCCCATTCTTATAACAAAAAATGTCTAAAACGTACTAGTTGCCAGTCTTTGAAGCTTTGACAAGTCTTGTGGATTTTAAAATTAACTATTCATTTTACATTTGAGCAGTGAAAACATGTTCCACCCAGCTATGTTAATCAGCTGCCAACTTATTGAAAAATAGGTGGAATTTCAGCCTTATTTAATACATTGTGTGTCGAATGTGAGTAATTTCATTTTGAATTCCCTTTTCTTTGATAATAAAGAACAAGGGAAACCATATTGTATTCCTCTTCCATCTCCAGCTGTTACTATAGTCAATATCTTATTCCGAAAAACATTCTTTTTAAATAATTTACTAGGCCAAATTCTGCTTGTGTGGAACTGTATCTTTTATTTTTTTCATTGATCATTTTATATCTCTTATCTTGGTTGCACTAGAAAAGTGGTGTTTTTAAGTTGCAAACCATTTGCAAATACTTTATTTATAAAAACATAGCATTCTTTGAACGTTACAAGGTACTGAGGATTTGGGTGTAGGTTGGGCAAAAAATAACAGTTGTAGATGATTGTTAGTGTGATCCATTCCAGACTTCCTATCAGTGCCTTAAGACAATAATAACATAGATATATGAAATGTAATTATATAATACAGAATTAGGACCAAGGAAGAAGGAACAAAAATGTTCTGTGTCTATCTTGTTCTTTCCTTAGCTTTCATTTTGTTTGTAAGGAAGGTTGCTGTGAGGTCTAATGTAAAAATCTACTAAATCAATAATCTAAATATTTCATAAAAGAATATGATGAAAAATGATTTAGCTTTATTCCACAAGTCTACGATTTGCTATATGGTGTTATATAATATTACCTATCCTTTATGTAAGTCATAATATATGAAAGTCACAAATAACATAATATTTTTTAATTTGCTATTTCAAACAGAATCGCCTTGAATTTTTATATTTATTGATAGATACTATCTGCTGTGAGTTGTATATATCTGTGAAAAACTTAATTCCATGTAAACTCCTTACTTCTCAGCACCAGTTTGGCCCCCAGTTCCCAAAAGGTGTGCATCAGTGAATACCCCCTCATTTAGTATTAGGCTACATAAAGTAGAAAGGTAAGTTCACATATTACAGAAGTCAGAAAACACTGGTATTCACTTTTTAATGTAATAGGAGGAAGACAAGAAAAATTTAGGTCGGGATGTGTTAAGGTGAAGTAGGACAAGAACTGAACTAGGTTTCAAGAAGCTGAGTCCTCACTTCATATTGATTGCCCCAAAGCTTTCCATCTTAGCAGAATCATGACCCACCATTAAGAGTAAATTTACATACCAAACTTCAGTTAGTCTGTACCACAGGATACATTTTTATTATTTTATATATTTTATTATTTCATATAATACATATTTATATATCACATTATATATTTTTATATTTTAGTAAAAATATTTTTGTTTTAGTATATTAATATATATTTATTTATAATATTTATATTTTAATATATTTATATGGTATATGTATTGTAGTGATATACTTATATCATACTTATATGAAATATATGTGTGTTATTTTATATACACTTTCATATTTTTTGTCCCAAGGGATGTATGATTTTACCTTTCTGAAATAAACAGTAGCAGAATTCAAAGAAAATACTTTTGATAAGATATGAAAGATTTTATTAACCTTCAAATTATCAAAATAAACTTTTGGGAGTATGTAGGATTTAGGAAGTTTCAGTACTCCTGGAAGAGGTTGGTGCATCTTACTTTGTTCATCATCAGTATCTTAACTGCACTAATTTTCTTATTATGTGATTTTCTAACATTGATTTCTCTGATTTTTCCCTGTTCCAATCTCCAATTTATAAAAATGTGTATCCATATTCGGCTGCTGGTTGCTGCTTTGGCTGCACATGCAGGTGAAGATCTAGAAAGAAATGATGGATCTACAGAAAAACCTTACTTCATAACCCCTACCCTCCATGGAATTCTGAACAAGAAGCACCTAGTTCCCCAGAAGCAGAAAGAGTAGAAAAGCTCCAAACAGTGCCACTCATTTTTAAGTAGAAGTTTTGTAAATTAGACCATTTGTAATGTGAAAATGATATTTCTGAGTAATGTGACATTTCTGTGCTTATTCCTCAAAAGCCAGAACTTATACCATCCTGAGGTGTGAGGTGTTGGGTGACAGTAGCCTCTGTGAACTGGGACACTTTATAAGACAGTGGTCCCAGCTGAAAAGCAAGGTGTAAATGTCAAACATGTTTTTAAAGTCTATAGCTGAATGTGTTTTAATAACTTTTATAACTTGGCATGCTGTTCCCCATTACAGCACTTTGATAGCCTTTCTTTTTATAAATGTGTATTTGTAAAGGATATTCAGGCAATTTTTGAAAGCACTCTAAATGTATAATTAATTAGCCATAAAATGATTGATTTATAGTTAACCAGCATATGGTACTAAATTTGTAAATATGGTGCTATGGTTATATTTATATTGTTCAAGCTAGTGGACAACTCTCTAAACTGTGATTAACTTGTATTAATGGTTCCCTAGGAAGTATCTTTCAGTAAGTGATTCGAGTCTCTAACAACTATTGGTATCTAAATGTGAATGTGATACAGGTTCCATAGAGAGCATTAAGTAAACACTGAACCTTCATAGCCCATTTTGTTTTAGTGAAATTGCATTTATAGTGAAATTGAATCTGAGTTGGGGAATGTCATTTCCAGTAATTTGAACCTCTGATCACCATGAAAAGATTTTGAACAAAACTGAAATTGCAACATAACTCATACGTTTTGTCTCTGACCCAAACAGGGGCAAATTCCTATTTTCCTATTCCCACCATATCGAAAATCAGTCTGGATTGATTTCAGAAGAAACATTACAGCTTTTCATGAGCATACCTATTTTTCTAGATTAAAGAGATTGGGTGGTTTTGTTTGACAAAAGGTTTTAATTTTATCACAACTTCTAGTGAAGAAAGGGAAAAAGATGAGACATTCCAGATTTTACCCAAAGGAATTAATCCTCCATAGTTACCTCTACAAGGGGCATACTGTGGGTTAAGAAATCTCTCCTTCGAGTGTTTTGGAGGAAACCTGCTGTCCCTCTCCACTCCTGCTGGCCAGGGCAAAAAGCTGGTCTCTGGCAGCCATGACTAAGTCTTTCGCATGGCAGAACAAACCATGAGTCAGGCATTCAGATATTTTGCCTACCTATCCCATGTATGGATGCATATGACATGGCTAACAATGTAAAAATGTACCCCAGTAGGGACAGCAAACCAAACAGTATCCTTTCGGTAAGCTTGTGTATGAGAATTTTTCTTTATTGAATTTAAAACTGGTTTACATCATTGTACTTGTTTTAGGGGTTATAGGTTCAAACCTCTGCAAATGTATGTTTGTATGAGGATTATTTATGTACTGGCAGAAAAGAGCAAGTTGATCTAATATTTTTATTTGAATAGGATCCATGTATCCAATAAGAGAGTCAGAACTGTATCATTGTATTAAAAATTAATATAACTACTAATGTATTTACTGATCCTGGAGTGTGGGAACCTAGATTTTATACTGACTTCATGCCAATTGAACAGGAAGAAATTTATGACTAGAGAAGATTTCCAAAATATTGGTCCTCGTAATGGCTACTAATTTTTCCTTGGTTTACTTTCTGGAGGTGATTGTAGTCTAAAATGTCACTTGGCTTCATAGTTCAGCAAAGGGCCTTCTTTACTGTCATTCTCCTTGAAGTATAATTAATTCAGAGAAAAGCGATAACTTGTGTTTCTAGATGGTTATTATTCATTTGTTTAACAATACAGAGGCCACAAAAAGATCCAGTAAAATAGTAAAATAGTTGCCTCTATGTTTATGTTGAAAAATTATAAGAAATAAGTCCCCTCTAGGAGAAGTCAACAAGTTCATAATGACGAAATTAGGCAATGAAATTTTTTTCTGTATCAGCCACTTTCTGAGAACTTGTTATAATATATATAGATTCCTTTATTCCACCCCAGTCCCAGAGATTCTGACGTATCATGTTGGGGTGTAGTGCAGCTGGTGAATTATTATAAATATTTTCAGTGGATTCTAATACATGTAAAAGTTGGAAAATTACTTGAATTAAATATAAACAGCATGTGAGAATCTAGGTGCCTGTTTCCTCCTCATATTCTTGGCTATTCAAGGAGAAAGTTGAGACCATAAAAGACTTTGGAGACTTCTCTAGATCATAACTTCTTACTGGTACTAGATAAGTCCTATGTATTAGAAGTTTGTCATTATATCTGCTGATTATACCAGAAAATTTTCTTGAGTGAAAATGTTCATTGAATGATGTGGAGGCACATTCTAAACTTGACTGTATTTTAAGGATGTAACACTTAGGTACAAAATTACAGGGACAGGAATGTCATTTGATTCAATAATTATTAATAATTTCTTTAACTTAGAAAAGAATCTCTAAATAACAGAAGTTTCAACTATAGTGTGAGCTTATTTCTAATCATAAAATATTCTCCATTAATGACTTTTGTGTGTAATTAAAATTAATGTCGAGTAAAAATGGTCATTGCTTTTGAGAAAAAAAATTAGAAGTGATTTTTTTACAAAGCAAACTAGTTACTGAAAAAAAGAACACTTTTTCTCAAAATTTGAAGTCTATGGATTTGAAATATATTAAAATTTATAAGTCTTATATTTTTTAAACTCTACTAAGTTGTTGATGGCAAAACAAAAATGATTTTGAACAAGCATAAGAACTTAGTAAATTGAGAACATAGTACTTTTTAGGAATTGGAAGGTGAATTTAGAAATCTTAATGATTCTTGGGTTTTTTGGTAATTGTTCTTTCCACAAAAGACTAAGAGGCATGTACCATTGGCAGAATCTGATCTGGTACACAATGAGGTGGTACCTTAATGACATTGTAACAAGGGCTGATTTCTTTCTCACAGTTATGTTTACAATAATACTGATGCCAAACTATGTTCCTTTTTTTTTTTTTTGAACTGCTGTAAAGCAACTATGCAGCAGATGGCGATGTTACTACTTTTACAATCTTGCTTTGCTATTTACTCTGTGCCATTCTTCCTCCTAGTGGAAGACATAGAAAGAAACGATGGTACTACTGAAAAACCCTATTACATGAGTCACACCCTGCTGAAGATTTTGAACGACCAAAATGAACTAGCTAAGAAGCCCTAGAAGTGCAAACTCTGGCGATCCTACTGCAGTGTGTTACCTTTTCCTCATCTGCTGGTCTGTGCAACACTCATTTCATAAGTGCTTTGTGTTTGGAACACTGTATTCATGACCTTGTTGGCTTTTATTTGCATGTTTTATACCAAAGCCTAATCTATAATATGTGAAGCCATCAGAAGTCGCAAGGAAATTGTTAATAACATGGAACATTTTTATACTAAGATCTTTTGTTTTGTAATTCATTTTTTAGAGTGGCTTAGATGTTTTGAAAATACTAGTGAATATGTTAATGTTCTTTTAAATATTAGAGTGAAAATGATGTGTTATTTAAATTGATAGCTCCTAATATATTTTTTAAAATTACAACTAAAAGACTTCTGCAGGGAAAATTGGTAAACAAAGCAAAAGAGAAAATTTTAGACTTTTCCCACTCATGTTTGACAGTAAATCAGTAAAAGGACTGCCCCCCTCTAGATTTTGCCCTCTTTAAGTACAGAATGTTTCCTATTAAACAAATTGCCAATCATCCAGCCTTTACTACTTCGTCCTCTCTGACAAAGTGCCTTACTGGCTGTTTAATGTTACCCAGCTTTTGTGGGCAAGTTTACAAACATTGTTTAAAAAAAAAAAACAAAACCTGCAATGTTTAGTGATTAAAACAAGTCTTCTTGCATTTGTTTTCCTCTTAGCTCACTGATTCGAAACCATTTGTCATCTCAGTATGTTTGCTATCTTCACTATGTAGAGTATGTTTGCAGCATAAACAATTTCCCTTGCGCCTAGTGGACATTCATGAATGTGTACTACACGCAAGAAAAAACAACACAACAAAACCTGAAAGGACGCTTGTTAGGTTTGTTTTTTTAACTGTAAGTGACAAGTTCAAAACAAGGTTTTCTCTCTTTGAAAATACAATAAGGGTAAGACCACAATTCTCAGTGTTTTACACAGACTGGAAAGGGAAACTTCAAGAAATTACAAAGGGAAACTTTATCCCTAAAAGGGTGCTCACAGATGTCATGTGCTGAGGAGCTCCATTTCAAGTGATCGTGTATTATCATTCAAGAGTGTTCGATGTACATTATTTCATTTTCTAACTTTTTATATGGAATATCCACTTTATTGATGTTAGTTTTTATTGGGCAAAAAAAAAGTGACATCATTTCTAATTCAATTTAAAATAATTTGACTACTTCTACTAACTTTAAAGAAAATAAATTCAGTTTGTAACTCAGTGTTATAGAAAGCGTCCATAAAGCATTTACCCTAAGTGAGTATCAATCACATATGGTCCTTGGTGAAGGCTTTGAAAATCAGCAGTCAGTTACCATCAGCTTATCTATTATCACATTTGCTTAAATGTGATTTTAGATATTCTTTTATGCCAAAAAAAACCTCATATGAGCATGTGACAGTCTGAGCTCTATAATCAGTGGTGCTTCTGCTATGCAGAAATATTAGGAACATTGTCTAAATAGCTTTGATAACTAAAATGTTCAATTTTGAATGAATCTGTTGTTATTTGTTGTTTTTAATCAATATGTTTTTTCTTTCAATAAAGATTTAGATAAGAAAAAACTGCCTTTTTAGTTCTTTAAGTGGTAAATTTAATGTCGTCTACACAGAAGTTGACCTATAATAGTACAACCTGAAACTTAAAAAATGTTAAAACGCAGTATTCATTAAAAGTCATTTTTACACAAGCTAGAAAGGGAGAGAAGTTTTTGTTTTTAAAGCCACCATGCTACAATAGAATCCACCCTCTCTACCGACATCTAGGATTTTTTAACATCTAGATACGTTTTTTTTTCCACTTTACTATAGTTGTGCACTGATTACCAAATCAAATAACTGAAACTGATCATTTATACAAATTAAGTAAGAAATGTGAGTGTGTAAGAGATGGATATTTGAAAACCAAAACAATGGTATAAATTAGTTAGATGGTCTTTTTTTAAATTTGAAAAATTTGCTCAATCCCTCAACTATTTTGCCAATATGCATAAAAAGCAAATCTCATCATTTTTAATTGCAGGGATAGATTTAGAGAACCTAGAAAGAGTGAATCCTGATTCATAATAGCTTTCCTGGGCAAGATTAAATTTACCTGTCCCTTTGACCTCCCAAGCAGATCAGAAAGAATTCTTGCTTCTTGAAATAAAAATATTTTATTGTCAAGGAATTTTTAAAAAGTAAATGTACCTATCTTGGTTTATCTTAAGCTAAAATTTTTCTTGGATTCAGATATTCCTTAACAAATGCATTACTACTTCAAAATTGAATTATATGTTACATCTTTAAAAATTTTAATTAAAAAAAAATTTTAATGAGCTAATTTCAATGTAAATATAAAGCAATGTTCTTGCAGTTTTCAGTATTCATTTAAAATGTTTTAAGTCTAGTAAATATTTGTCGATGTAGCTAGTGATTTTTATTAAAAATTAAATATCTATTTTGGTTTCCAGAAGAAGTTCAAATTTTGTTTTAGATCTTAACAATAATGCCTACTTTCAGATGATAAAGCTCTGGTCATATTTGTTAATAAATTGAAATTAAACTGTAATTGATTAGATTTTTCTATGTATCTAAAATGCTTAAAAATTTATAAATCCATGTAGTAAAACACACGTAAAGATTCTGTGTGAAATCACACTATTAAGATAAAATTATACAATTTAAAATTATCTGATATAATTAAGTTATAAGTTAAGCTAATATTGAAAAGCAGTCTCTGTGTGACAATTCCTTATTTTTCCTTAAGTATGTAGCTGACCAGCACTCATTCCAATGTATGTTCTTTTACTTTTACAAGTAGTGCCTCAGGAAATTGCTCTTAAATTCTAACCAGGCATAGTAATTATCTCCAGTATTATCTGGTTCTGGACTGGGGAACATGCTTTATAAATCAGTCTTTGTTGGCATAAGATATGGGGACGAAATTGAACTAAAAGCATTATTGCAGACCTTGGTCCATGAAATGGTGTCTTGACATTTTTCCCAGTTTCTTGCAAATATTATCCTTAGATATTTCAATTTTTTTTCAAATATAGTTGTATGATTACAGGAATCAAATAAGTCATTAATGAAAAGAAATACATTACCAATATAGTAGGAAAAAAATGACTTTGCCAAAGTCATTTTCCATATACTGTGTTTTTAGTCTTGGGATGAAAATGGATATCAAAGTTTTCTCACTGGACCTAGAGGAATTACTTCTATCACCATGCAGAAAACAAAACCAATACCAATTAAAACAAATGTGAATTCATTTATTCATGAAAACTGAGTACCACCTATGGCATCAGAATGATGTCACAGTCATGGATCCTCTTGAAATTTATCAGACCAAATTGAACCATCCTCTCCCCTATTTATAAATTTCCAATAGCTTGGAATAAAAAAAAGTAGCAATATCTTTTTTAATGATTTATGTGCTGGGAAGAATGGGGACTGCTATGTGTCACATTTAAAGCAATCAACTCAATTTTACTATTTAAAGTCACTACTTTATTTTTTAAATTCCTTGGCTCTTTTGTCCAGTATTTTGTATTCACCGTATGAACCAGAATAATTTAAGCAAGTGAAGAAGACAATATTATAAATGAAAGAAAATGCCCTTTCTCCACTGATTGACTCAAAAACATGGGCATCTTATTCTGGTTTTCTACAATTAAAAAGCACAGTGCTATAGCAAGGGTGGGTGAACTTTATCAAACAAAAAGATATTTCCATTTTGTCCTATAAATTAATGTATCAACTTGATTCATTGTTAGATTAACTTTGGAATCTACATTCTTCAGCCAGATTAATTTGTACTGCTTATATATCTTTGTCTGCAGTGCACAGAAAGGAGAAAATAAAGGTAAGATGTTAGGGGAAGCACTGGTATCCAACAAGGGAAGAGAAAAAAACTAAGATGTATTGAAAATCTCTAATTGTCTAATGGGATTCCAGAGGATAAAGTTATAGAAAGTGGGGTGCCTTCTGAATGCAATACCTAAATTTAGTGAAAAATTAACTCATCAAATCAGAAGTCAATAATTTAACAATTTTCAATCTTCTAGAAAGCATTGAAGTTGACTATGTTAAATAAAACTAATCACATAGATGTATGTAGCCTAAACAGACCAAAAACATGCATGTCCCAACGTTAGTTATGATTAAGGGATTAAAAACATCTGTCTATTTCTCTCAGCATTTTTGCATGTTATGATGAGCTGAAATATTTCCCTCAACTCTAAGATGGATTCCCTTTTGGGTTTTCTCACTTCCTTGACTCCATCTCAGATTCTTCCTTTACCTAATTTCCCTAGTCTATAAGAAAAGGAGGCTGACATAGGACTTTGGAAGGAAGTAGGGATGGGAAAGGAAAAGGAAAAATGAAAATGAAAACTTCAACTATCAGTTTGGAGTGGCAAGTCAGGGTATGAGTTCTGAGCACCACTGGGACATTAGGCTAGGCCAATGCAGAGCCCAGTAGTAGAGCCTTGGGGCTATTCAGATGGGCTTTAGAGCCAGAGAAGTAAGCTCAGAAGCATTCTTAGCTGAAAGGTGAAGTTAAGCCCCTCCTGAGAGAGCTACCAGGAAAATGAGAGGATGTGCATCCTGGCCCATTCAGGGCCTGCTACCTGTAGACCCTCAACACCTGGTAGCCATGAGTGGTGGTGTTCTCTTGACTGAGGACTTTCAGAGCCCTCAATGATGTGACTCTACTGCCCCCTGCTATCCTGTTGGGCAGCTTCTGTGGACCTCTCTGAGAAGCTATTGAAGGTGATGGAGAGCTACCTCCCGTTACCATTTCCCAATCCAGGCCAGAGCAAAAGTCTTTAGAATATGGATGGCTCTCACTCCTCCCCTGTAGCTTGAATTCAAATCCTACATGAGATTTCTCTCATTGAGATTTCATTCTTGGAGTTACTAATCATAGACCCATTTTGAAGAGCCAAGGGGAATTTCAGTGAGATTTCAGTGCTTTTGATTCACGCTTTCTCAATATTACCTTCTTTTACTTTTAATTCTGGCATTAAACCAGGTTTTTAAAGTTGGCAGATTAGATGGCATTTCTGTAGTTCCTTAATCTTTACTTGTTCTCTTTGTAATGATAAAAACTAAATAACATTTATATTTAATGTTGCACAACTGGATGATTGTAACCTTCAAAACTGAGGCCATTTTATCTACACTCAATGAATGCATCAAGTGGTGGCCTTCCTCCGCCCCTCGTGCTCCCTGAGTTTGTGTGGGTCTGTGGAAACTTCATTCTGCTTCCTTACATGGGGTTCCCAGGCAAGAAGTTCATGATGAACTGTAGTTTTCAGCTCTTTTGAAGATTATTTCCAGTCTTTGTGAGAGCTTCTGTTTTCCTGAAGAGAACAAGATGGCCCTGCCAATCTTAGCCAAAATAGGCAGAGAAGAAACCATGCTTGAAAGTAAGTACTTATTTACTTTTTGGGTCATGGAGGCCAAAGAGAGAGAGAGAAAGGAGTGGCTAGAAGTTATTTTACGCCACATCATTTAAATACAATTCATTTCGCCATCTGTAAGCCCAAAGCCCAAATGTGAAAACAGTGAAACCCAAAATATCGCTGTGCTTTCAGGAGGTGGCCTCAGGAAAAAAATCAAACTAGTATAAGGTTTTAGGAATTTTCTAATTATGTTCTTCGTAGAGTTTGCTTGGAACATTGGGGTGTTTTTAGATTGCCAATTTAGCATTTATGTAACAGAAAAATATGAAGAACAACTGAACACAAAACATGTTTCCCAGCTCATACAAAAAAATTGATAAGATTAAGGAAGAAAAATCTGTAAGGAACTATATCAAATGTTAGCAATGTTCCTGTATTTTCCTAATTTACTACATTCAAATTAAATTCTAATTTTTAAAAACTTAACCCTTTTTGAAAAACAAAGTTGTTTTATTTTTGCTGCTATTCAGAAATTCTTTATAAAATATTTTTTAAAATAACTTTGGTTTGCTCCTGACACAATTTGTCTTCCGTGTTTTTTTGTTTTGCATTTCATAGTCTTGGGCATACAAATTGCTCTTGAACTGGTTTTGCCAAATGCAGGCCATTATGAAACAGTCACTCCCAAATGCTACTTAATGGAACTTAAAAGCATAAAATAAACCACAAGTAGGGAGGACCCTTGATGGGCCTTGATTGCTCGAAGCACTATGCCCACTGTGTGTGTGCCCACAGGGAGCAAGATGTGCAAATGTGTGTGTTAGGCAAGTGGTAGGGTGTGTGTGCCCAGCATTCACTACAGAACCTGAAAATTTCTTATTGCTACTATCTCAAAATTACTAAAAACAATCTTTCCCTGTAAAAGAAGCTTAGTCAGATACCGAAATTACCTTTATATTAAAAACAGAAAATAAAAGCTGATCTAAAATGTTTTCCTTTAGTTCCAGTATATATCCCCAAATGTGTAGTAAATGAGTTAATCAGACTTTTTACGCCACTAGCCTCTGGCTGTCACCTGTGGCCTTGATCGTGATGATGCAGAAGGTACCTGGGAGCTTGGGCTCAGGGCACTCGGTCCTGATTGTGGACACCTGGAGCAGGGGTGTGGGCGCACATAAGTGGGCATAGCTGGCCTACGAGCAGAGGCATCTTCGGTAACAGGAGAAGCCGCGCGACTACAGAAGAGGGGAGACCAAGAGACAATGCGAGAGAGGGAGAACGCCAGGGAGAGCCCAGAGAAAAAGCGTATAGAGATTCATGGCGGGCTGGGAGGCTCAGTTGCCTGCCCGCCTGGCTCTCGCCTGCCCCCTTTCACGCCAGCCTCCCTGCCTGGTATGCCTGTTACAGGGTAAATGGAGATTGGTCAGGCTTTTATGCTACTGGTCTCTGTGGCTATCCCCTGCGGCCTTGAATGCAGGAGGCACTTGGAAGGTGGGCGTGGGGCACGTGTGCTTGATGGTGGGCACCGGGACTATGTTGTGGGTGTGCGCATGTGCAAGTGTGCACACCTGAGCCTAGAGGCTGGGATAAAAGCAGGCAGCGGCGGCAGTGAGAGGACAAGCGGTATGACTACGGAAGAGGCCAGACCACTACCTGCCGCGCGTGAAAGCAAGCCAGGGAGAGCCCAGAGAAAGAGCATAAAGATTCGTGGGGGGTGGGGGAGTGAGGAAGGGATTTTGCCTGCCTTCTTGCATGCCAGCCCTGCCTGGTATGCTGTGGACGTGGTTCCCTGAGAGCATGAAAGCCTGGAAAATCTTCCTAGGCCTCTTCATCTGACCGAGTTGATAGCCTGCCCTGTGCCTGCTGGCACTAGACAAAACCACTGCACACTTACAGGTTATGCCATGGTGCTGTAGGGGGGGCAGAACTGCTGATGAAATCCTCAAACGGCAGATTCCCAAAGATGGCAGTGCCGGCTATCTGGCTATCATTTTTTCCCCCAGCCAACTGCTTTCATTCAAGCGCCAAAGATTTGAGCTCCTGCCAGTACCATCCAGTGAGTCCGCAAAGCAGTCGCTCGCTCCGGCTGCGCTTGCAGCCAGGCAGAACTGCTCCAGGAATTTCTCCCGCTTGAATCTGACCCACTTCTCAGTCACCGAGGCGGTATCCCAGAGCCCTGGCAGGGGGCTCGCAGGACCAGCAGTGAATATACCTGTTAGTGGAACCTCTCAGGTCAACCTGATGGTTTCTAAACCCTTCCCGAGTGGGGGGCAATGTGGGAGATGGGAAAGTATGTGAAATGGCCGATGCCCTCTGCTTTCCCTTCAGGGCAGTCACTGGTGCCTCAGTTATTTCTAGCTCCTACTAGGTTGTCAGCTGTGAGGCTACACACTGTATTTTTCTTCTCTATCCTGGCCCTGTCCTGTTGAACGTTTTTTTAATAAGTAAATGAGATGAAGAAAGGCCTCAGAAGATAAGACAAGCTTTGTGTTTGGAAAGATATTGAAGGTAGAGGTGTAGAGTAAATAAAGTAAAAAATCAGGCTTTTTACGCCCTTCTACCGCTAGTGTGGACGCCCAGGCCGAGAGGTGTGGGCACGGGGGCCATGATTATGGACACCTGGGCCCAGAGAGCATGGGCCTGCCAGTGTAGGTGCTGGCACCTGTGCCAAGAGGCTGGGGCTAAAGGCAGCGGTGGCAGCACAGGGAAAAGGACAACTCTGAGGTGGGACACAAGACCACACAAGACCGAGAATGCCAGAGAGAGGCCAGAGAAAGAGCACAAAGTTTCTGGGGTGGGGGGGGGGTGCTGGGAGACTCAGGTACCTGCCTACCTCCCAGCCTCCCTGCCTGGCCTACCTGCTTCCTTACCTGCCAGCCTAGCCTGCCTGCTTTCCACCAGCGCAGGCCTAGGATACTCAGGGAAGAGATTAAAGGCATCAGGAAGAACATGGAGAGGGAGAGAAATGGGTCTCAAACATTGGTTTGTGTGCCACTGGGGCAGGCGAGTGTTGATGCGTGACTGGCACCCAGGAAGTCAGGAGAGGCTTGAAGTAAAGCCTAACAAGTGCTTGAGGCAGGGGGCTATGGAAGCTCCTAGAGTGGATACCACCTCAGAGAGTGGGTTTGCCACAAGACAGAGCAACAAGATGCAGAGACCAAACTAGAAAGAAACCCAAGAGGGAATAAGAATATCCTTATCTAAGGATAAAGACTGTTTCCTTTTTCTCCCTGCTGCTTCTCCCGGCACATAGCCGGCTCCTTGCTGTTGGTCACCAGGCAAAGTCTTCTCAAGAAAGGACTTGGGGCACAGCACATCACCACACAGTCTGCTCATTGTCACACAAGTTACCTAACTTCTCTGAATTTTGGCATCTCATCTGTAAAGTTGGATGACACCTTGGAATTGGGGTAATAGTGTCAACATTTAAAGCATCCAAGGCACCAAACACACAGTAGATGACACATTGTAGAGGAGATACTCTACATCAGTATAAGAAATGCAGGGTTTTCTTCTATTTGGTCACTTAGCCCTAGACACGGAAGACTTAAGTTTAAAGAAGTTTCGGGCCTGGAGGGTAAATGAAGTTATCAGGCTTTTTCACGCTCTCCCGCCATTAGCATCTATGACCGGCACCTGTGGTCCTGCACGCGCACCTTGATTATGGGCACCTGGGCCCAGAGAGCACACATGTAAACAGGAACACCTGTGCCGAGGGGCAGGGCTATGAGGGCGGTGTCATGCTGAGGCGGCGGGATGATTACAAGGGCGAGGAGACAGTGGGAGAAATGCTCACAGGGAAAGCTGGTCTGTCCCCTGATGGAGCATTAAAGGCCTGTGAAAATCTACCAAAGCCTCCAAAATTATCATTTCGCCTGTGAGATCTGAAGATGAGCCTACCCGGCCTGGGATGGTTGCAGAAAAATTTTTACTCTGCCACTGAGTTAAAGTGTATTCATAAGCCACGATTTCCTCACTGAGGAAAGCATGAGGGTATGAACTGGTCTTCATTTTAAAATCTATATTTAACTGATACCATCAGGTATCACCAGCAAGTCACCTGTACTCCATGACCAGAGACCGCTGTGCCTCCCTCCTCCCCTGTTCTCTCCCCTCCCCCCTCCTTGGCGTCTCAGTTCTGTTGCCAGCTCTCAAAAGTTTTTCAGCTTGTCTTTATCTCACTATTCTGTTTGTTAACTACCTTAAGCTCTGAAATTCTTTAACTCTCAGATTATAAAGAGGAATGTTCAGGAATCACGTATTTCAGCCTTTTAGCAATGAGGTTTTTCATGAGGCAGAAGTCACAAACTCACCCGTCTTCACTTAGCCTCATCAGTGAGCTTTAAGGGGACACTTGAATCACTTTTAAGCCATGACAACACTTTCTGATCTTCTCACACAGGCGAAGGACGTGTCCATGAGAATTCTTATGAAAGTCACTCACGAGTGAATAGAAGGGCTTAAGTCCATGAGAGAAACTCCCAGTTTTCCTTTGAGGCACTATAAAGTTAAGCGGGCCCGCCTCAGACAGACACTGCAGTGAGTAATGAAAGCACAGGTGGTGGCTATAAATGCTGGAGCGGGAGGCTATCAAATGCAGAGACGGAATTACATTGAAAGCACATTTCTAGACAAATCCTCATAGTGTTTGTTTAATAAGTATGCTATCTCCAGAGCCATAGACTTTCACAACATAATTATGGCGTGAACCAGACTCACAGCTCCTCTGTCCAGGACCCTGCCTCAGGCAGGGGCCCAAGCAATTCAGGGTGGAAGCCTCATTGCTCCCCCCATGCCCTCACCACCACTGTCTCTCCCACCAGATGGCAGGGACCTTCAAGATACTGGCCTTATTCTTTGGGTCCTGCCACGGCCCTCAGCATGGGGCCTTATTTAGAGGCAGGATTCAGTAAATAGAGAGGAAATGAATAAAAAGGAGGAAGTATGCCCCCAAAGTCCTAGTCACCCTCAGTAAGGGCTAGTAGCGCAATGCTGTGTAAAGCTATTTAAACTTTTTTTTAAAAAAATTGTTTCATACTATCAGCCTGTGTGTGCTTTGACAATTAGCGACAGAGTTGATTTGTTCTAAACAGTTCTTTCCTCCTTTGAAGCATCCTCTCAAGGAGCCCTGGGTCTGCTGGGAGAGGTAATACATGAAAAAGATATTACAAAGGAGAATGTGAATCCTCCCAAAGAAAGTAATCAAAACATCTGGGGATTTAAAGAGGGAAATATAAAATGTTTTGAACACTGGTGCTATTCATGTTTAAAGACTTGTTATGTTTAAGGTCTTTAAGGAGTTATCAGATTTTACGTAACAGAATTAAAAGGAAGAAGATGGCATTTCAAGCAAGTATAGTGCCTGAGCAAGGCAGGATGGCAGAAAGTGAAAAACACATCCCCAGAGCAACCAGATTAATTGTAGACTGGGTAGAGAAGTTGCATTAAATGTTGGCCAAGGATGTAGGCGCAGAAACACAAGTTGAGATTTGATTATGGAGAGATTTTATTTACTATTGAATTACGTGAGCCATAATATTTTAGCAGGGAAGAAGAGGATCAAAGATTAGGAATAGTAACCTGGAAATTTGCATTAAAAAGGAAATCACCTAGATGCTGGGATTCTCACTAGAAAATTGTGTCTTGCTTGGGAGAGTGGTGGAGACCAGCAGCTGCTATGATCTGTGAGCTTGTGATGTGAAAACTGTGGAGCCACTGGCTGTCCCAGACCTACTGGACCTGAGTCTGCATTTGAACAGGATTCCTGGTGATCAGTGTGAACATTAACAGGTGGTGGAATTGGTGGTGGGAGACCTACAGGGAATACACAAAAATGTAAAAGACATAAATAATAGGGGCCTCCCCACTGGCGCAGCGGTTGAGCGTTGCGCTGTGGAGCTGTCGGCAGCGGCAACGCGAGTTCGACGCCCGGCCGGGGAGAATCCCACATGGCGCGGCAGACCTCTCCTGCCTCACCCGCTGCTCCCCTCAGCAGTGTACTTCTGATTTGCCTGTTCTGCTCCCCACTCTGTCTCTGGTGAACCCTCTCACCGCCCCACGCCTCAGGCCTGTACCCCAGCTTGTATGTACAAATAAAATAAAATCTTTAAAAAAAAAAAAAGACATAAATAATAACAACAATATAAAAACATGAGCAGCACAGGTTAAGGAGAATCTAGGGGAAGCTGGGCACAGGTGGCGGCTCAAAGATGATAGCAAGGAGATGGAGAAGAGAGACACGGAGAGGCAAGGCACGCCAGGGGCCCCTCTGGCCTCGAAAGTTTTGCACTGGGGAGGGAGAGAATGGCTGGGTCATTTTTGGGTATCTGTGCAGGAGGAGGATGTAGTGCATTGGAGGTAGGAAAAGCAGGAGTCTGCCTTCTCACACAGAGGTGGGGGAGCCTGCAGAGTTCCCAAGTACAGACCCCCAGAAGACATTTGGAGATGCATATTACATTGCAAAGCAAAGTCCTCTTTCGCTTTATCTCAAAAACAAAGACATTCAAGTGAAAAATGTAAAAAATCACTAAAATTTGGGATAGACTGAGAACATTGTAACAAAATGGAAGCACAGATAATATCTTGCCCAATCATCTCCTGTGATGGGAGGAAATGGGGTCAGAAAGAGGTGACTTTGACAGGTGACTCAAATAACTAGATACTCAGTCACCACACTTACAACCCAGGACTTTCCTGCCTCGCTGCTTTTCTAATAACATTGATCTTGGGACCTAGGAATTCTGGAATTGGGCTCAAGACATATACGGCTAGAAATCTCAAAAAAATCAATGCAAATCTTAGCAAATGGCTCAGAAAGTAGACTTCAGGAATTTTATAAACAACCCTCTGCATGGTTCACAGATCTTGATCAGGTTTCAGAGTTATTTCAAAATATACTTGGTATTGGCATACAAGACCCACTCTAACTTACAATATTTATTAGATGACAACCATATTGACTAGCTTTTATATAACACGTTATGCCAAGAAAAGTTCCAGTGACTTACAAGTATTAACTCTCAATACAACAACTATATGAAATAGGCACTGATATTTTAGCCCATTTTTCAGATGGAATAACTGAGGCAAAAATAAATGATCACCCAAGATCACACTGTTAGTAAGTGGTAGAGCTGGGATTCAAACAGGCAACAATTTTTAATTTTCTTCTTGGAAGACTGGCCGTACATATTTTTCCTTTATAGAGTCTATACATTATATAGAGTCATGTAAGACTATAAAACTTTCTGTGAGAATTGGTTCTAACCCTGCACAGTCTGTTGGATGACAGAAGTGCTTGGCTGGGAGTTACGCATCCGTCTATATCCTCTTTAACTAATCCTTGTGAAGTTTTGATCTAACACTGGCTTCAATCCAATGATGTCAACCCACTTCCACATCCTTTTTAATGCTTTTCAGTCCTATTATCTCGAAGGCATTTCTAATGACCGTCTTAGTGTGTTTGCCTCTCAATGTGTTTCGGTAACAGGAGATAAGAGTATATACTGTTTCTATTGTTCTTGAAGGATGGAGCCTTCTTAATTGGGTTTTCCCTTATTCAGCTTGGGGGCTGAGATTTCTGTTCATGGAGTTGAGTTTCCTTAGCCCGAGATCAGGGGCACTGGCTGTGGTTGGCTCTCTGTCTCCTGCCCTGAAGAAGATGCTTCCAGCGTGCCACCTGCGCCCTCTTTGCAGCATCGCTTGGTAAAACGTGTTCCAACTGTGTATCCCTTGGACGAGCTGGCACAGCTCCTCTGAAATAAATCCTCCCAGCTGGAGCAAGCCTGGGCTGAGGGCGGGTGCAGAGGCAGAGACTGTCTTAAATGCGGACCTTCATGAATGGCCTTGTGGGTTGCCTTGATTTTCCACACGTCTGACCAAGTCAATTTCCTGTCTTGGATCTCTTTCCTTCTTGCCATATCCCTAGTTTTCTGCTCTTCATTCTTGGCCTGGCTGTGTGAGTGATTGATTTTAATTTTTCTGCTTGAAATGTACCAAGTGTTTGCCTTTTGAAAAGGCATCTAGAGCAGAGTCAGAGAAGGGGCCCAATGTTTAATTTTCCCAAAAGATAAAACTAAAAGTCTATTTTGTTCTCTTCCTCTCTCTCACCTCTTTTCTTTTTTTGAATTTTAAAACACTCGTTTTCATTTACATACAATAAAAATCCTTTCGAATGTATAATTTTATGAATTTGAACAAGAACAGAGTCAAATAACCACTACCATTATCAATTCCTTTTTTTTTTTTAGCTCCAACTCTTTGAACAAAATAGTAGGTAAACATGTTAATACTTTATATAACATAATAGAACTATTATTAGCACAAGACTTTGTGGCTTCTATTTTTCTGAAGAGAGTTATGTTATTCATTAAGACATTTTAAACATTGCAATGTTTTGTTTATCTGTAAAAGGGACTTCCAGTTCTTGAATATACAGATATAAGTGAACAAATCAACGTTTTCATGGTCTAATACAATTGATTCTACCAAGTGTACCTTTTAGGTATTTTCCCCCTTTGGATTGGTACAAATAATGTTTTGATGGTTTGTTTTAAAGAATGTTGCTTTTATTACTTCATTTGAATAGTTATTTACTTAGAACCAGAAAAATAAACACTGTCTGGTTAAGGAATGATATTTATATCTCAATGTGGAAAATCATGCTGTGAAAATAAGATGAGCCAAGGCCATAAATGCTGTCCAACTTGACTGCATCACAATCTCCAGGTTTGGGGAAATCATCACGTGAGAATGTGGTTAAGGGTACAACCTGTCTGCAGCTTTGGAATCGAAGTCAAAAGTCTGAGGAGAAAAAGGAATGTGATCAATGGATAGTAATCTGTTACACTTCTGAATAGCAAAATAAAACAAAAGCCCAAAAAGTCAATTTAGATAGTGTCGGCTTAAGTTGTAGGTAGAAATTTTTTTCCCTCAGGTTTCTTTATTAGAGTCTTTCTATACTCAATCCATTTCTCTTCCACTCATTCTTCAAGACCCACTTAAATTCTTTCCTGAAAATCTTCTGATTCCCCAGGCATAGTGAGCTGTGGGGAATCTGTTCTGCTCAGACATCTCATAGAGCACTCTGTTTTGTGTTACCAACGTCTATTTATACATCTGTCTTCCTCTTTGAGCTGTCTTGAGTTTTGTGCTTCTTGAAGAAGGACTATGTCTCTGTCCCCTTGTTTTGACAGAGACCGAGCAAAGAACCCACTTTTAATGTATTAAGAAATGAATGAATAAATGTCACTGAGCAGTTGATTACATGGTCGATATTCATACTCATTCAATTAATAGTATTTATTAGGCACAGTGAGGTGCTAGGAATATAATGAAGAACAAAATCTCCTCTGTGTTTATCTTCATAGAGCTTACTCTTTGGTGAAGGAGAAAACAAATAAATATCAAGCTTAGGTTATTTTTTTCTTGATTAATAGAACTCATTTGAACTCGTCAGTTAATGTATTTTCTGTTATAATTTTTATGACACTGACATTTGATGTTACTCTGAGATTTTAGTGTCTCCAAAGGGCTACTAACTATAATATTAACATAATTAGAAAATATGAGTGCTTTTATGTTGGAGATTCTCCAACATAAGTTGAGTTGAGTTGAGTTACTCAGTCATAACATATAAATATATATTCAGTTACATGTACAGTATATAGTTATTAGACATATTAAGTAATATTGGGCCTCCCTGGTGGTGCAAGAGGTTGGGTTTCAGCCTATGAAACTATCAGCAGCCATTGCAGCATGAGTTTTATCCCCGGTCAGGGTGCTTCCCACATGGCACAGCAGACCTCTCCTGTCTCACCCGCTGCTCCCCTCAGCAGTATATTTCAGTGGATCCGTCTGCTCTGTTCCCCACTCACTCTGGTGAATCCTCTAACTGCCCCCCCCACCCCCACCCCTGGCCTACACCCCAGCTCTTATATGCATAAATAAATAAAATTTTTAAAAAATAATAAGTAATATTATGTGTATATATTATATACATGTGTGCATATATATAATATTGGTGAGCTGATAAACAATGAATTCAAGTTAGGAGATCGTTCTAACTCCAGACCTGGCACGAAGAAATCTAGCACCCTTAGATGTTAACAAATCTCTCTCCTCTGCATACAGAGATGCACTAAGACCAAAAAGTGTGCTGTGAAGCCTAGGTAATGAAAATAAAATCTACTAAGTTTAAAACTACAGTGATTCTGCAAATATTAATTTTTTTCCAATTCAAGCAAAGAACCACTTACTGAGTTTCTCCTCTGCTCAGTACAGTGACCTGATGAACATAAATAACAAATCAAGGGCACAGAGCTACTTTGTAGAGAGAAATGAGTTTGATGTCATTATTACTTGCTTAAGTGCAATCTATTTGAGAGGAGGAAGAGAGAGGCAGGATCTAAACTACAGTTTTCTATTTTACTCTTTGAATTTTTGTATGAGAATTCTGATATGTTTTGATACTATCCACAGCGTGCACAGTTGAATGGACTACCCAATTTGAGTCAGGAAACTTATTACAGATACACTGTAAGGAAACGGTGTCTTATTCAAGACTTTAAGAAATTTTTGTCCTGAAAGCACATCAGATGGAAATTGTCTCAGCATCGACATTGTCAGCAACAGTGAGCCTTTGAATAGGCCTGTCAGTGGAGGTGTTTGGCTTCTCAGGGAAGCTGAGTAGTAAAGCAGGAGGGAGGGAAAAACAAGTTTTATGCACCAGCAAGTCTTTAATTTATATTTTGTTATAGACTGGAATTTGGCACTAAATCAAAATTGTAATTGAGAAAGTAAAATATTACATCAACCTGATACTCTACAAATTATGGTGAAATTTGAAAAGCTCTAGAAGGTTTGGAGATGAGTGATTTCAATTCTGGAAACTTGCTTTCTGACACCCAATCCATAAATGACACTGTGCACCCCAGCTGCGTGGACCACTTGCACTGGGATCAATAGACTGCTAGTTTCTGCCTCTTCACTGCAAGGCTTGAATTATATTTCTCATGCTATTTTCATAAATAAATGGCTTGTTAGATTGATCTAGGAACTTGCACTCAAATCATCCAAATTTTGATGGCAAACTTTCTCTTTATTAAATGGTTTGATTAAATACAAGAAAACAAGGGGAAGAAAGCAGCATAATTTTCTGTTTACTAACTGGCGTTTTATTTTCCTTTATCCCAAGAAAGAAGAAGCTTGCCTATGTTTTGATAATGCCATTTATCTGTCAGATGGTGCAGGAAGGAGCCAGCTGTTTCCCATAAAGATATCTTGGAAAATAGCAATGCTGCTGTCTACAATGGCAGATGCTATCTGATACCATTTCTAGGGGGTAGTTCCTGTTGAAATGCTGTAGGAGAGTTTTCTAAAGAACAGGCCAGGATGTCAAGAATGGTTAGAGCTGATACATGCCAAAGCCAATGCAAAGTAAGTACAGAAGAAAAGAAAATCCTCTTTGAAGGAGGAAGGAAAGGTTCAGAAGATGGTTAAAAGCAGGCAATGTCCGCGGAGTGTGTTGAGAGGGGTATTGGTTAAATTGTCTGATAATGGGGCTGAAACTTGAAAGCATGGCCACAGTTATAGGTCCCCGATCTTAGCAGATGTTTTTCTAAGAGGCTAGGGATCTGAGCCCAATGATGGAAAGAGAAAGCAAAGCTCCGAAGTCCTCATGGGCTTGGAGCTAGGTCATTTCACCTAGGTTGATCCACCATTGAAAAACATTAAGAATTCTCCCAGCAGTCACCAAAAGAGGAATAAAGCCTCCGCATATGGAGTGCTGGACCCAGGTCTGGTCTCCATATGGATGAGAGGTAAGACAAGGCAGCAGTTCCAGAGGAGCGGACTGAGGGAAGTGAGCCCATGATTTTCGAGAAATGAGCATGAACACAGGCGTTTAGAGGAGACAGGACTCCAGCTTCCATCAAATGTTTCAGGAGCGGTCCTATGGGAAGTCTTGGTCTGAGGGCTGGGCTAGAATTAACAGGAGAAAGTCACAAAGTATATACTTCATATACTTCATCAGATTGTAAGTAAAACCCGTATGTTGGATAATCAGAATGTGTATGTATAAACAGAAACAAAAGTTACTTTCAGCTCATGCTGTCTCTCTCTTTTTTTTTTTTCATACTGTCTCTTTAAGAACAGTCTGTGAGTAGTCCGCATTTTGAGAGCAGTGTTTCCCTACACTGGATGAAAATCTGGGCAAGCTCATGGCTTTTCTGTTTCCTTTAGGTAAGAGAAAGTTCTACTACTTAAAGTCAAGAACACAGGCTTCAACTCATCATTTTAAATGATGATGTTGAAGGGACATGCGGCTTCTCTGCCTCTTTTTCCCTGCCTCCTAATACTTCTGTCAGTTTGCCGTGATTTCTGACCCTTCCAGGTAGAAACAAGGGATGGAGGAGAGATGAGGGAAGCAGGAAAGATCATTGCTTGTCTGCTCTGCTGAGTGATCTCAGGCCTGCAGTCTTTGACCTGGGTGAATGCAAACTAGTCTCACAGTTTCTCCTTCCCCCAGCACCCCTGGGGATCTCCCGCCAGCTTCTCTTCTGCTGAGGCTTTAATGCCTTTTGGCTTATCACTGATCAAGATTGAAGAAAACCCCTGCACGACTGCTTTCTCTCTCTCTCTCTCTCTCTCTTTCTCTCTCTCTCTCTCTTTTTCACACAAACACACACACACACACACACACACACACACACACACACACACACACACCCCACAATCTGGAGTACAGACCAGTCCCATTCAGCAGCATTTCTCTGCTGCTCCCCTTGCAAACAGCTGGCAAAACCTTTCTCCATTTCCCTTGGTTTTCTGTGTCTGACAACTAAAGGAGGCAAGTGTCCGGCTTTCCAAGTGGACCCATTTAAACCCATTTGCCTGAAATTGAGGTGATGATAAAGAAGGGACTCTCCAGCTCTTTCCCTACAAGATCCTTTATAATATCTAACAACTTGGCCCTTTTATATTGTGTATATTGCAGACAAGTCTTCTAGCAATTTTTCAGCCACAATGGTCTGTCTCACAATTCATTTTGGAATTTGGCATCAATTGTCAACAGAAACTGAAGTAAGAGTTCCATGTTAACACCTTATCACCCAAGGGAGGACTTGTTCAGACAAATAGTACACTATTTATCATGCTGAGTTGGGACTGGACTCAATTGCAGTTTCCAAATTTTATTTTGGCCATGTGCTGCAATTTTATGGCAGTGCCCCTGGGGCTGTAAGGTCACCTCAAGCTGTGCTCTGACTCCTCCACCTTTATATCAGCTGGAAAGGTTCCACCATTATGTTTTTTATATGTTGAGTTTTTATGTAAGATTTCATTTGCATGAAAGTTATGCTGACAAATGAAATGCTGTTTCTCTGGTGACCTGTCACCAAGCAAAGTACCATTCTAACAGGCACCCTGACCCTTGGCATTCAAAACTGGGGTCACAGCTGACTGGCAGTTGCAATTCCAAAGACCATGAAAGATAGCTCTGTGATGGAATCACACATACGAAATGATCAGGAACCCAGGTTTATGGAGGTAGGGAGATTCTATAGCTGAGAATAGCTACAGTGGGGGGGGGGGTTTCAAAGTAAAACATCCCCTCCTCCTTCACACCAGGAAAACTCCAGTAGCTCCAAGGATCAGAGGAGGGGCCTGATGTCACCATACTTCTTCAGTGGACGTGGTTATACCAGACTCAGGATTGCCGGGCCGGGGCTAGGGGTTCGTGGCCAAGTCTCTAGGCTGTCAGTTTCTGAGATACCATGTGACACAGGAGCCAAAACAATGGGAGTTCTCAACCTAACAAAAAGTTTCTTTTTTCAGGATCATAGTAATGAAGACCAACTCCTTAAACTGAGGAAAAGTAATTGAGATTCTTCCGTGACAGGAAGGACATTGCTTCTTATGGTAGGGATGAAGTCTCAGTTATTTTATTGAGTGTTTAAAAAAAATCAGATCCTTTTTTTATTCCCTGAATTGACAATTTAAAATCGTTTTTTGGTTTATGCCTTATTTGTTTGGTGACAGGATAGCATAATAAATAATTTAAGAATATGCCTTTGGAACTAAACGCCTGGAGTTAAATCCTGGTTCTACCACATATAAACTTCATGACCAATGCTTTATACTCCTCAAATGTGGAGTCAGGATGGTAACCACTAACTCACAGGATGTAGCGAGGATTAAGGAAAGTTAACACATGTAGGGATTTGGCACAGTGCCTGGCACATAGTAAATGTTCACTAGAAATAGGGTGCTAAAATTGCCTCCATTTTTTTCCCTAGAAATCTTGCCTTCCCCAGTGGAAGTGGAACCTCCCAAAGGCTCCTTTATTCAGGCTGAGCATGTTCACAATCAACTCTTAATGATGGAATTTTTCATCAAAAGAAAAGGCTAAGCTGAAAAGAAACAATGCCAGAATCCAGATTTTGATGTTAGAGTTTCCAACTGAGAGTTATTTTAAGGGACAAGCAGGTAGTGTCAGGAAGACTTGGGAGCAGCCCTGTGACCCCACAGAGACACCGCTGGCAAGCAAGCCACGTAGCAGAGCCCAAGGTGCTCCTTGGGGATTCAGGCGGGGAGGGCCTGAAATGGGAGATTTCAGTTTGGAAGTTTGGAAGGGAGAGGCAATTGGATTCAGGGAGTAAAATGAAGAGATTCGATGAGATGATCTCTAAAGAGTATTCCAGCATTTTGCAAGCACTGAGTGTGAGCATGACAAAAACAAGGGAGATTAAAAAATATTCAAGGCAGGAGAATTCAGGCAGATGCTCAGGAAAATATGTCCCAACCAAATTCTGCTGTGTCTCAGAATACCCTGTGAGGGAAATGATGGGAGTTTCATACTCGTAACGGTGGAAAATAAAATGAAGCACAGTGGTTGGTGGAAAATCTTATACTGGTCAATGGAGAGATAAGCTTCTTTATCCAGCCAGTCCCCTGGCTGGATTTTTTGTAAAAGGAAACTTTAAAAGGATTTGGATGAACAAGTTCAGCAGTGCCCACAATCAAATTATCCCTATTCTCTTTTGAAATTTCCTGTTTTGCTATTGCTATCAGGATTCAGACTTACAAGGGTAAAATAATTCATGAATTTTATTCGAGTGTGAGTGTCTGAAGATCTCAGGACTAATGTAATGGCCCCACGTGTCTCTAAAGCAGTTCAAATAGTTGTGATATGCGGTGTAGCTTATGTATCATAAGGTCAGGAAATTAAACTGTAAAACCCTACTTGATGGATAAGGACATTAAATTGGAATTAAAGTGTTGCTGCAAGAGAGGAATTTTTGTGCTTTAAGATATGAAAGATGGGGGAAGCTTTGGCAGAAACCAGAAATGAAACAAACAGCCGCTGTACAAATCTTTTTGCTATTATTCTACCAGAACATCCCTGAGTTTCCAGTCCAGGATACCTTAGCCTAAATAAACACCAATCATCCTGAGATACTGGCTCAGCACTCAGTATGGGAGCTGAAGCTGCTCTATTCTGTCCATCAGCAAAGTTTTGCTCATCATGATCTTCATTCTCAACCATTATGTCTCTAAGATGGCCTCATACCCTGCTTATTGTTCTTTCTTTGGTGGAAAGAAAGGAAGGGAAAAGAAATATTACAAGGCACCGACTGAAATCTGAAATGAGAAAGTGATCTTTCTGTAGTGTGCCTCCCTGCTCACACCATATTTGCCATTTTAAAATCAGTTTTAAAAAGCAAAGCATAGCATTGATGTGATGGCTTTAACTTGGGCAATCTTTTCTTGAGGCACAGGGGACACACCTGTTAGCAATGATTCCCCTTTATCTCTAGTTGCCACTCTCTTTGGGAAAGGAGTTCTCATATGAGAACTGACCTCTGTCAAGTGTATTGGGGTCTTTACCGTTTTTGGAAGCTGTGGTTCCGTTCATGCAGGTTAACATACAAGATACAAAAAAAAAAAAACAAAACCCTTCCCTCTTCCCCCCAAATTGGCCCATCTCTTGTCCATTCAGTGACTCAGATGTCCTACCTGAAAATGAGAAAACTAAACTCAAGCCAGTGTCTCTGTGACAGGCCAAGATGTCTGAAAATATGTGGCTGTGGGATACCAACTGCACTCATCCAGAGAACTGACTCACGTTTTGGCAACTATGTAATGCCAAATAGCATCTCAGTCAAAGATTTCATGGAATTAAAAAAAAAAAAAATCAAGAGGAATTTCTGGTGTAAACAAAATAAACCCAATTGTTTGTTAAAACTTTTTCAACCCCCAGGGTTGGTTTAGCTCAGAGTGCCTTGGTTGGTTTGCTCTCAGGCTACTTGCTCCTTTCTCAGCCTGAATTCACTGAAACATTTGCAGTGAAAGAAGTAAAACAAAGCAAATGACTTGATTCAAATTCCAGCCTGCTCAGAAAGTTTTCTTGCCACCCTGGACCTCAGTTGTGTCATCTGTAAAGTGGGAATGATAATACCTTCCCTGTGGTTTGTAGGAAGGAGTAAGTATAATGTATTTGAAGCCCTCTGCTTAGTGTGGATGCTTGATAGGAAACAGCAGTTTAATGAAGGCAAACAATGTGAATTAGCATCTGCAGAGGGAGAATCATTCACCACCAAACCATTGTTTAAACTCCTTCTTACTGTCCCAGGTTTTCTCTAGTATGATCTCCTGGCCTTTTACTTCAGAAACCCTCAGGGGACTTGTAAGAGACAGACTTCTGGTCCCCGCCCCAGATGTGGTGAAACAGAATTCCTCAGGATCACATCTTCTGACATCTCCTCAGTCTCCAGATGACTACCATGTATCTTAAAATTTGAGGACCACTGAATTAGAGAACTTCTTAAGGAATATTACCCTTTCAGTCATTTGTCTGTAAAGAACTAGCCAGGTCGTGTGTTTCAAGGATTTGAAAGCACTATTTGCAGTTCCTGAGTTGTGAGGACCACAGGGCCTCCAAAAGATTGGATCAAATGGTCAATTTGGTAAAGTTTAAAAGGTCAGTGAAGGTAGTGCTTGGGAAAGCTTTTTATTTTTCCTTGACTTATAGGCCAACTGAGTAATTCTGTGCTACTATTTAGGCCCAGTGGGGCTTAAATTCCCTGGCTAATAAATTCTATCCCATTCCCTTGGCTAGTCAACACAATTTTACATTATTTGTTCATTTAGTTTCATAAAACTCTAAACACTGAAAAGATGCCTGGCCTAAAATCCACTATTGCTAGACTCCACAGTCCAAAAGAAGCTCTATAACCAGGAAGTCTTGAATTTACATTGAACAGAAAAATTATCCTGCACGCATAAAACACTGGGCTACATACCTGTAGGTTACCCCAAAAGTGAAAGTCTGAGTAGCAGACACTGGCCAGTTCTTTGGCCATGGAGAAATGTAGCCCTGGGATATCCACTGAAAAAGCAAAAATGCTACTGGCAGAGCTCTTAGGCTACCGGTATTCACCAAACAGTTGGAGCCAGGAAAGCACTATGAGGTTTGAAATGTAAGTCAGCCAATTTCACTGGAGAGGACTGGAAGCTGCCCCTCAGTGTTAACAGAACTTGCATTGAGAGGACCCACAGTTAACACTAATATGGGGAACTTGGAGATGTGCTATGTCAGGCAATCAAGATCAGTCAGGATTCAGGGGAATAAATTCTTTGAGGGTTCGGTCTCCTTTAGACAAAGCAATATAGCCGTGGGCTGGGAAGGTGCTGTGCAGAAGAGATTAGCAGTGCATTTGGATGGCCTAGTGATAAGAGTATAACCTTGAGCTAAATTTAGCCAAATGTGGGCTTGAAATTGAAGACCTGGTTGTGAGGAGAGCGTCATACTGTGTTAGTGCTTCAGAGGATACTTTATTGCTGCTTCCAGGTCAGAGCGCTTTTCCCCCCGCCCCTCGTTCCAATAGCCACCATTTCTTGATTTAGAGTCGATAATATGGCAGATACTGTGCTAACTGCTTTTTATTTCCTATCATTTAATCCTCACAGTAACCCTACAAGATAGGTAGTGGTATGCTCTCTTACAGTAGAGAAAACAGCTCGGAGAGCTTAAGCAACTTTCCAGGGTCGGTCACACAGTTGGAGAGGGACAAGGCAGCCTATTTTGTTCCAAATCTTGTTAGCACTATTTCATCCCACCTACTCACCCAGAGCCCAGGAGCCCAGTGCAGCTGGGAGCCTGTGAGCAAGTGAAAAGGGAGTGAGGACAGGGTAGGCGGTGAGGTCAGAGTAATGGGGTGGGGGTGGTCACTTGATAAGTGCCCTTCAAGACCACGGAGGAAGTTGGATTTTCTTCTGAGCATGAAGGGAAGCCACAGAGGTTTTTGAGCAGTGATGTAGCAACCTAGGTTTTAAACAGATCTGTGCAAATGTATTTTAGGAGGAAGAAAGGATGGAAGCCAAGAAAATAGTGGTGTAGCTAGTAATAGTCCAGATGTCTAGGTATTAGTGGTAAAGATGGGGGAAGTGGGTGGACGCTAGAGATATTTCAAGAATAAAACAAATGGGTCATGGGGAAGGGAAGGGGCCCCATGGAACATGGTGGATGCTTTTTGGACCAGTGGTGGGCAGGGTGTGAAGGTATATATCCGGAGAGGTCTGCGCCTATAAGCCCCGAAGCAGATACAAAGATGTAAACTTACTTTACCTCAATAGACATAATTTGGGAAAAATAAAGATCAAAAAATAAAAATAAAACAGTTTGTGATGTACTGGTATGAGACGTGCTCAAGGTCACAGAGGTAGTAAGGTGGGGCTGGGCTGGGAACGGAACAAGTTTCTTACTATCTGAAAGCAAATTCTGTAATCATCGGTTACTGAGAGAGGGATTTTCTGGATCTATGTCAAAAGTACAGAAAGTATTTAGCAGGTAAAATTAATACTGCAGTGTGTGTGTGTGTGTGTGTGTGTGTGTGTGTGTGTGTGTGTGTGTGTGTCTGTACACATTTATCCACAACCTCTTATACCAAAAAAGAGTTGACGGCAGGTTACTTAGAACACAGATAGAAAAGAATTACCAATCCCCTGTCCAAACATTTCAACCCACTTTCAAGACTAATGGAGCTTAGAGTGGCTACCAAGGGCATGGTAAAAGGTAAATTTTATGTTTTAAGCTGTCGAAGGTAGAGGACAGCAAGAGTCACTCAACAGAAATGAAAAGACTCTGTGGCCACATTTGCACAGCAAAAGCCAAGTGGAAGATTGAGCAATTATCCAGTAACTGGAGGCTGGGGAGTCAGCCAATTTGGGTAACTCAGATAAAAACATGTGCTTTGGCTGCTTCTCTTGCCTGAATTACTCGATAATGGCCCAACTGTCTGTTTTGCTTAGTTGAAGAGAACAAGAAACAGGTTCATGTGAGTCAGAGACCTTGCACAGGCCGTGGTGGTATCTGGTCTGAGGAGCTGGTGGTGGCAAGACTGCCCCAAGAGCCTTCTTCAAGCTGGAGGACAGTCTGCTCTGTCAGCACCCTAGGCTAAGTTCTAGAGATCCTAAGATGAGCAGTCCAAGTTCTGCTATTTTTCAATGTGTAGTCTTTATATATATATATATATATATATATATATAAACATATGTTTATTACTATTTGTATCTTTTGTATTATAGTGTATTCCCCGTGGGTAACCCACCCCCACCACCGATTGACCCGTGAACCATCATCACAGTCCCTTGTGCTCCCCTCTCCCCCATTTTGAACCCTTATCCTCCTCCTCCCTCGCTGAATCTCTCCCTCTTATTTGGTTTCTCTAGATTCCTGTAATAAGTGAAACCATTCGATATTTCTCTCTTTCTTTCTGGCTTATTTCGCTGAGCACATGATCCCTTCTAACTCCATCCACATTGCTGCGAATTACATGTGTTTATCTTTTTTGAATGCTGAATAGTATTCCATTGTGTATATATACCACATCTTCTTGATCCAATCATCTATTTTGGGGCATCTGGATTGTTTCCATATCTTAACTATTGCAAACAGTGCTGCAATAAACATACGGGTGCATGTATCCTTTTGGATTAGTGTTTTTGTGTCCTTTGGGTAGATTCCCAAAAGTAGTATTGCTGGGTCATAAGAAAGCTCCATTTTTAGCAGTTTGAGGAGCCGCCATACAGCTTTCCATAGTTGGGAGAAAATCTGCACACAATATAACCAATAAAGGACTGATAACCAAAATCTACAAGGAGCTCACACAACTCAACAAAAACAAAGTCAACAATCCAATCAAAAAATGGGCAGAAGAGCTAAAAAGACACTTCTCCAAAGAAGAAAAGCAAATGGCCAACAGGTATATGAAAAAATGTTCAATGTGTAGTCTTAAGGCAAACTTGAGTAAGGATTGTTAAGATGTGTGGCGTGTAATTATATCCTTTGAGGAAGTGATGGGAATACAAATGTGGCAATTGGTCCAATGGGATGGGGGTGTGGTGTGGGGAACAGCCAGGGATGGTTTCCTGGAGGAAATGATGCCTGAGCTGGGTTCTGGGAGATTAGTAATTATTAGCCAGGAAAAGAGAGGCCTTAAAGGGGAAGTCTAGTGTGAAGGCTAGTGGCATTTTTTCACTCTAGTGGTAATGATATTAATAAAAGTACAATAATAGATATTTTTCAGGCTTTATTATGTACCAGACCTCTTAGTAAGCACTCACTTATCAAGCATTTTATATGTATTATCTTATTGCATCTTCACGATAACCATTTGAGAACAGTGCTATTATTATTGTTTTGTGCATGAGGAAACTGAGGCACAGAATGGTTTAATAATTTGCCCACAATCACACTAGACTTGGGACTGCATGACTTTAAGTCTCTTCCAGTGCTTCTCTCTGACTTGGTTGTGTCGATAACATGGCTTCTGTGGCCCTAGGTACAGCCATGCTGTTTCCACATGTGGCCATGACAGAGCCGTAGAAACTACTTCACAGAGACCAGAAGCCAGATCTCAGAGGACTCGAGCAGGCAATGACTCACAGAGGTGGCAACTCTCTTTTGACCTGCCTGTTTCCTTTCCAGCTTAGCACTTTCTCTGCTCAACCCTTTGTCCCTGGGACTTGCCCCCTACTCTGTGTGAACTTGGGCTCTTCAGAGTCCATGAGTTCCCTGCAAGCAGGCTGCTCCCGCTTACTTATACGATGATCTCTCTCCTACCCCAACAGGAGTGCAAATCATTCTGAGTCAGACCCAAGCCTTTGTTAGAACTTTCCTGAACTTTACTGATTTCCTGCAAGTGTCAGCTCTGCTGAATTGTCAGTGAAGTCAATTTGCCCACCAAGACTCCTGAGAGATGTTTTTATCATTGTTATAAAATGCACCAGGCTGTGTTTCAAAAGATAAATGATGAACTAGGAGAATAGCACATGGTCTCGCTTGGAAGAGTTTCAACCAAAGATGAAATTTTGTGGTTCAGAATCATGCTGGCAAAGTAGCATAGTCATTCCAGTGCATCTGAAAGAAATGAGCTAATAACTAGTAGTGGTTCTCTAGAGACTTCATCCTGGTTCCGGGAAGTAAATATTTTGAAATTGAATTTGTAACAATGGTTTCCATTTTCAAATAGAGCATCATAATCCCTTCAGGTTAAAAAAAATATTTTTGCAAACATTCAAATCACCCCTGCAAGGTAAATTATATAGAATTTTCTTACACCCAAATTACACAAGCTTATTCATCTACTTGCCTCAAAAACTCTTTAAGATCAAGAAGGGAGTTTATGTGGACAGTGAATAGATGTTTTCCATTTGTGCTGAGGTTGGGTTAAGAGAACGTCACTTAAGAACATGGAACTCATTACCAGCATAGATGCTCCATCGTTGATTTTATTTAAAGAAATGGATGAGTGCTGTCCTCCTGGGGTTGTCTGGGCAGGACAGTGCCTGCCAGACTTCTGGTACTCAACAGCTCAGCCTCGGTTTGCCTGAATCATCTCCTGCCACTAGCCACACCCTCCTAAATTAATAGATCATGGTTTTACCATCTCTTTCCCATCCATCATCACACTTCGGCCTCATAAAAATCTTCCTCTTATTGCTGAGGAATCCAGCATCCAGAGGGGCTAAGTGTCCTTGTTAGACAGTTCACTGATCTAAGAGAATGTGTTAGAATCCAGGCATCCTGCACTTCATGTTAAATGGTATAAAAATAAGATGCCACAGGTATATTTGCTAAAGGAAGAAAGGAAAATATTCTAAAATTGAAAAAAAAAAAACACCTGGATTTGAATTTGGAGTTATCCTGGAATGCCCGGGCATGAGTATTATTCTGGTTATTTTCCTACCATCTCCTCACTCAGTCAACTGAGTGTTTATCATTTTACACCATGCAGTACAACGGAAAGCAAATTGCTGGCAGGACTCACTAGCCCTTCCCTCTCATTTCTTAATGCCCTCTCTCTTCCTGCGACTTCCTGCAGCAGTTCACTCTTAAACTGCTAACTTGCTACCAAGTAGAGATCCTTGGTAAGTACTGTACGTGCTGACACAGTTTAGAGTGGGAAAATGGTGTTTCCTGCAGGATTTTTCACATCCTCTGATGAAAGTTTATCTTCTTTGGAGTTGTTTATGAAACCCAAGCAATTGGGAATTACTCATGAATTTATTCTCCTGAGATTTCTGCAGATGTATAAATATAATCTAGTGCTCTGGAGAACTCTTGCATATCAAAGCCATAGGCCTAATTATGTTAATCAAAGTTCCTAAGTTTCAGTTTCCCCATCTATTAAATGGGTAGATTATGATGTATAAAAAGGTGAATGAAAAGTGTGAAGCACTATGAAAATATACAAGCCAACATCATCACCAACAAAACTAATAAAATACGAAGGTATAAAGCGTAACAGTTACTGAGTGAAGGACAAAAGGTCACAAAAGTGGTAGCTTGTGTTTTAACTTTAACAAGAAACCAGTTCTCCAAAATGTAAAAATTTCATATCCAGTAATAAAATATAAAGTTAAAGAATTATCTTCTTGACTATCGAATGGAAAAATAATTGAAGATTAATTCCACTGACAGGCAGGATAAACAAGTGCTCTGGAAACACTTCAATCGGAGATGTAAATTAGTGCAGCATTCTGCGGGCAATTAATGGCTTTCAAGAGTCTCAAAACTGCACGCACATCCATTCCACTTCTAAGAATTCATAGTTGGGAAATAAGATTGTGAATAAAAAGGTCTATGAAGAGTCTCATCATGATGCTTAAAGTGTAGATGAAGACAGTATCTGGAGTTGCTGAGCTGCTAGATCCAAACCCCGGCTTTGTTATGTGCCACTGGGACACCGGACACATTACCTTTTAGTTTCCACATTTGATAACAGAATATGCTTCATAAGGTGGCCATGAATATTCAGCACAATATTTTTAAGGCATTAAGAGGGGGCATGCTCAAAGTCTCGCAGATTATGCTCATTATAAGAAATATTAAACAACCTACATTTCTAACAAATTGTTTCATCCAAGCAATGTGGTACTGCCTATCAATTAAGATGATGTTGCAGGAGAATGTTTGACTTAGAGAAAGATAGTAAACATTTTAAAGAAGAAAAATAGGCTATAATGGTAGTATTCTGTGACTGAATCCAAGCAGATTTATGAAGTTATCTAGTGTACTTGAACTCATTTTGCATTCACTTTTCTAAAAATTTAGTGGTATTTCAAAGGAGCGAAAATCAAATAGTGCTAATTTCAGTTCAATTGTCTCCTGGGTGGAGGCCACTGAGACTTTTTTCCTGGGTTAACATGCTTTTCAAACTTAGTGTACCACAAATCAAACACTGCACAATAGAGGACTTTCTTTGACTTACAGGTGAAGTCCTCCCAAGATCCAAGTCTCATAATGCTACTAGAGTAACTGCGTACAAAGTTTACCATTTAATACCACAGCTACCAGTTTCCAGATGCCTATGATTTTTAAAAGCAGGAACTATGATTATGACAATGTTTTTATGGGATGTTCAAGAGATGACTTAGATTTTACAATAAGTAATGTGAAATTTTAAGAATATTTGCAAAATGTGAAGTCACTGCTAAATGTTAATGCTACCTCATTCTACTAACAAGAATCATCTGAGTACTGACTTAATATGACCTCTGTTTCACTGTTTGAGAATTGGTGATTCAGTAAACTTGCTTAGCACCCCCTAAGCTAATGATTTCAATTACATCCATATATTTTTACTTCTTTACTCATAGTGGAACTTAGGTTTGCTGCTTCTGGTTTCAGGAAGACAGTAAGTGCCTTATATCCATGTGATTGCCTCTCAGGAATCTCTGAATACCTAAGAGATAAACTGTCACAAGGTTTTTGTTTTTCTTCAATCTTCAAGAAAGCTGCTAGTCACTCTCAATTTCAAGCAAATAAGTATGGCTTACACTGAATAATACTAGCACGAAACGACTTCAAATCTTTCCTAAAGTTACAAAATTAAGACCTCTGACTTCTACCAAATGAATCCATAGTCATATGTCTGTCAGATGTAAATTTTTTAGTACTTTCATATTTATCTCACTTCATTATTAACTACTTTATATAAAGGATGTATAAATCTCATTCATTGTGACAGTTTGGAACCTGTTACAGAATTTTGACTTCTACTCTGGGCATTCATCTTTGGAACTTAAAAGGGCAGTGATGCGGTTTGTAAAAACTTTGTACAGTCAAAGAGCAGTGAGTACAGGAAAAAGACAAAAGAGAGAATACTCACAATCGAGCACCTCCTAAGCTAAATGATGTCAATTATATCCATCTGGGAAGTGCGGCTTGCTGCTAACGGAGCAGTTTGGCTAGACTACAAGAGCTTTCCTGCACATCTGGTAAAGGTAAAGCTGACCTCACCAGTTCGTGCCTGGGACAGGTAGACGAAAACCCAAGGAGATTAGCATCAAGCTCACAAGATCAGATAGAGTGACCACTGACTACATTTTGTTTTGGCCGAAACGACTTTAACTGGAGTTGCAGATTTAAAAAAAAAAAAACAACAAAAACCAAACCTTTTCCACTGTTTTACTCATAGTGAAACTTAGGTTTGCTGCTTTTGGTTTCAGGAAGATAGTAAGGTCCTCACATCCACGTGATTGCTTTCTGGTTGCATTTATGATTATAGAATAGAATTACAAATACTTCACTATTACTTCCAGTCCTCAGCCAGATGTGAATCCACTAAGTTAAACAAAGACTTAAACTTAAGATTCTTAAGATTTTTTCTCATTACCTTTATTTTTTTCTTGACTGGTATATGAAAGACAAAAGTGGGTACAGATTAAATTCCTTAAACCCAAAAAATTAGGGAGTGTGATACGACTTACTTCTGTAATCCTGAAACAAGTACCCAGTGCTCTAAAGGATCAAGTCCTGAGGCTTACATTCAGGTCTCAGAATCACAATCCCTAAAGGGTGTTCACTAGGAAGAAAAAATGAAATCTCTGCTTTAAAAACATTGTGAGCTCCAAATATTTGTAGTTCTTCTTCACCCCTGGAGAAATATATCCTTGTGGTCCTTATTTCACTTCTGACTTCAGATACCCCAAAAGGTTGTTTTGAAAGGCATTCTTCTTTTACATTAGCTTTATTTGCTAGTCTAGGAGATTACCTGCTAAATTAGATGTGCTCACATTCTTCTGTTCAGTAAGTATAATCATCTACAAATTTCCAATTAAAATATCCTCACAACACAGCTCAAAGAAAAATAACTTTTTTAAATTAATAGTTACTATATTTTAAAGAGAAGAAAGTTAACTGACTTCTGAAAACACACACACAAAGGAAAAACTTATGAAACTTTCATCAGGATGGAAAACGTTTAATAAACTTAGAATGGTGGGTTTATTAAACTATAGTGTTATTTACAGCCATAACTCATCAACCATAAACACAATAATGTGTTTGCATGGCATGCTATAACAGAAGCTTTATTCAGTTCATTCAGAAAACAAATGCAAAATAAATTTCAGTTGCAAATTCACAGATACAAGCTTCAAAGTATAAAGTTGTATATAACAAAAAAATACAAGTAATATTTATAACAATAACTTACAGATACAAACTAATGATAAACTACAATTTCACAAAGGATTGTAAACATTTTGCACACTTGTCAGTCCTTTCTTTTAGGCAAAGTGCTCTTTTGATGACAAATAAATTAACAGATACATACTAGAATGAACTATCTCCAGACAATACAAAAAAAAAAAGTTTTGATTTGTTTTCTCCTTGTAAACATAAGTTTTACAAAAAATGAATCAATAAAAGTGTCTTGCAGGCCAACTATAGATACATACCTGGGCAGCAAAGTGATGTTGGAAATGCTTTGGGTGTTAAATAAAAAATTAACATTAATATTTTTTCAATGGTATTTTATACATAATAAATGACAAGTTTATATCCTTAATCATTTCTATCCCTGAAAAAAGGAATTAAGTATGACTTATTGGCAGTTGTGTCATTGAATGGGGTAACAAGGGCTGGAGTCCAAGAGTTGTTGGTGAATGAGCTACAAAATAGAAAGAAATTTATGGATCAGTTTTGTTGGGTGAATAAAACTGATTTAAAAACAAGCACGAACAATCCAAGGCAATGGGTTTTGGTTACTCATTATAGCTGAGGGCACCAGCCTACACTCACTCATTCTACTAACCTCAGCGGGAACATAAATGTATTCAGCATAGTGAGTATAATATTAAATGAGAATTCAGGATGGCTTACCCCAAAATTTTTATTTTGGTATACAAGCTTTTGTGACTTTAATGTCCTCCATCCATACCCCATTCACTGCACTTTACCCTACATCTTAGAAAGACACAGGAGTTTTGTCTGCAGAGATGTTGCTACTGTTTACATGAAGGTATCTGTATAGGATGATTTCCCCAATTCTCATTTATTATTGCTGCTTACCTGCCTCTTCTCTACACATATATAACAAACATTTGATTCAGACAATGCTACAATCACTCATGTGAACACACAATTTTAATGTTACTGTAAGCAAATGGCAACAAATGGTACAGACTTTGATTCTTATTTCATCAAACCTAAAATGAAATTTCCACTTTTAGAAATACCTATGTTGTTTCAAACTAAACCTCCCTCTGAAAGCAACTAGAAAAGCTGGCCAAAATTTTGAAAAATCTGTTTGAAGGCATGTGGAAGACACCAGGTAGTGACAGATTACAATGTCAAGTCTCAAAAGAAAAATGAAAGAAAATGAGGCTACTTTCCCCCCACAAGGTTAGTGACAATTTTAAAAGAAAAGAAATATCTGAGAGGTTTAGCAGAATTTTCAGGAGTGAGATTTTGCCTGGGTGGTGGGGAATAAAATAGATTAAGAAGCCCTAGAAAAATCAATAACAACTAAAATCAAACAAAACAGACGGGGGTGGGGGTGGGGTTGGTGGGGAGCTCCCTAAGAGTTAAATCCAAGGAGCAGTGAACCAGAAAAGCACCAGCCCTCCTGAGGATTGACAGCTGATTGGATTAAGCTGATCTTCCGTTAGCCAAACCCCTGCCAGAGGTCAAACTAAATTCTCTGCCTTCTGGTGGAAGACATCATCCAAAGCCTCAAATTATTCTAGTTTTTCATACCCAACATCTGAAATAAAATAAAAGTAATGAAGACAAATACGAAGACATGGACTGATAGAAAAAAAGAGGGAAAAAAAAACGAGATCTACAAAAGATCCGGATATTGAAGTTATCAGACATGAACTTTAATATAACTATAATTAATAAAAGAATAACTTAATCAAGGAATAAAGTAACAAAATAGACGTTTCCAGTATAGAAACCATATGAAAGAACAAAATGGGAATTCTAAAACTGAAGCTAGAATAACTGAAGCTAAGAACCCAATACAGCATATTAGATTTGAAGAAAATGAATGAATTTGAGGGTAAACAAGAAGAAAATATCTAGGCTGAAGCATAAAATGTCAAAAGGCTGGTAAATGTGGAATTTTCCCCTAATGTCAGAAACAATATTTGACAAGATAAAAGCTAAGACATTTCCATAAAGAAAAACATTACACTTCCTATATAAGGAGTGACTCGAGGCATATTATAATAAAACAGAAAAACAGACACAAGTTGAAAAAGAGACACTCACTTTTAAAAGAACAAGAACAAGACCAGCAACTGATTCAACAACAAATGGTGGCAGGTTAATTTTTAACTATCCATCTCCTAATTAACAGAACAATGGAAACCAAAAACAAATTCATATTTCTGAAGTACTGAAAGAAAACAGCTGCCAATGTAGATTTTTACATACAGAGGAAATATGCCTTACAACTTCATTAAAAACAAATACTTATGAATAAACCTAATAAAAGATGTTAGATTTAAAAAACAGAAAGCAAACAACAACTCTAGAATATGAGAGACATTAGAGATGGTCGAAATAGTAGACATACTAAATACATGGCTTGGAAGACATGTTGTTAACATGACAGTTTCCTATACACTCATCTACTAAACTTTATCAAATCTGAGTTGTTTTCCTTTCTTAGTGGAACTAGATAAGCTGATACAATTTATGAAAATGCAAATGGTCCAGAATAGACAATATAAACTTGAAAACAACAAAGCACTTCTGGATATCAAGAATGACAGAGCTAGCCTAATTCAAATGGTAAGGTATTAATACAAACACAGACAAACCACAGTAGAAGACACAGAAATTGATATAGAGAGTATATGGAAACATAATTTATGACAAATGTACCACTACAAAGCATTTGGGGAAGTTGATGTCCATCAATATAGCGAAAAAGTTTCTCATATCAGATGTGAAACTCAACTCTAGATGGATTATAAATCTAAATGTCAAAGGTAAAGCAAAGGTTCCAAAAGTAACAAAGGAGGAACATTCTTCATTTTCTATGAATAGGACCAGTTTCTTGAATAGGTCACAAATAAGCACTACCCATGAAGAAAAAAGTGATAAAACAAACTACATTAAATATAAGAACTCTTCTCAACAAAATATACCCTTAAGAGAACAAAAATAAATTTTAAATAAATAAATAAATAAATGGCAAGCGAATGACAGGAGATATTTTCAACACATATATAGTCATTAAAAAACTTATCTATAGGCATAATATAGCAAGAATTAAAACAAATCAAGGGAGGGAAATACAGACAAGCCAACAGACCTGCAGGCAAAAAAACACAAATAGGCTCTTCAGCAAAAAGTATATACAAATAACCAGTGAAAATATGCTCAATGTAATCAGTCATGAGGGAAAAGTAACTTAAGAAAATGAAATCGTTCTACACAAAAATCAAATTGACTAAAATTAAGAAATTACACCATATTGTGTTGGCAAGGATATGCAGCACCTGGATTTAGACCTCACGCTGCTGGTCCAAATATAAACTGGTCCAAGCCACTAAGGGAAATGGGCTGAATCAGCTGAAGACAAATGCATGTGTAGCCTACCATTCTACGTTTTACTCCCAGGTACGTACCAAAGAGAAGTGTGAATTAATGTGCACCAAAGGACATGTGCAATAATCCACAGCAGCATATTCATAAGAGCCAAATAGGAAATAACATAAAAGTCTATCAACCATAAAATGGGAAAGTTGTGGTATATTCCTAGACCGAAATTCTGTATAACAATGACAACACACAAACTACTGATTCCTGCAACAATCAGATGAATCTCATGAACAATGTAATTGAAATAAGGGCACACGGGAATATGTTCTGTATGGTTAATTTACAGAAAGCTCAGAAACAAGCAAAACCAAAACATGGTCTTAGAAGTCAAGGAGATGAATACTCTGGAGGAAGGATTTGAGAAGGGCACAAGCGAGACGCCTGGGCGCTAACTATGTTTTATTACTTCATCTGCATCGTGTTTACATGTATATTTATTAATTTATCAAGCTCTATATTATGTGTGTACTTATCTATAGGTATGTTTTGCTTCAATAAAAAGTCTTCTTAACAAAATTCATTAAACCCCAATCTAAAAATCTGCATGTGAATACTTTCTCTGACCATAGGAAAATAAATTATTTAAATATTTATCAGGTTAAATAAAAAAAATTTCTAAGTGAAAATCAAGAACTAATAGTCATTTTCAATATGTGTATTTTAGCTGTACAGGGGGTATTAAACTTGTCCCTTAAAATGCAGTCACAGGAATAGGAACATTTAGATAGTTCTACTCTCTATTGCACCCCCTCAATATTTTTCAGCTACTATTGAGGTAATATTTCAAAACATGAATCCTATCAATAACCTAATATTAGAAGGTATCAGATATCGACTGCTTGGGAGACAGCTATTAAATGTTGGGATACCTACCATCCATATAACTATGCAGCGCAGTTAGCATCGTGCCATCTTGGGGCACATAGGCAGAATAAGCCATTTCTTCTAACATAGGTGGAGACAGCCTGGAGGGCGGCACTGCTGTGACTGGGGCAGAGGAGGAGTGATTAGGACTGACGTGTTTCTTGTGGCGCGCTCTACAATTCTGAAACCACACCTGAGGGAGGAGAGAAGCAATGTAGCAGATTCAGAGTACAGTATTAACTCGGTTTAAAAAGGAATGCAACCTCAATTACGCTACCACATAAGCACAGTATCAAACTAAGTAAGATTTCCTAAAATGCTGCAGACAGAAAAGAAACATTTAAGCACAAATGACAACGGTTATTTTCTTTGCTCAAATAACTATCTGGTGATTTACACCTTGAAGTCGATTCTATGCTAACCCTATCTCTACCAAAGACAAAAAAAAAAAAAAAAGAAAGAAAGAAAAAAGAAAAAAGGGTAGCTAGGACTCAAGAATTCCAGAAAACTCTCCTTAGTTTTTCTGCTGGCATTTGGGACTAACAGAAAATGTCTTTCTGATCAGAACTTAAAAAGAAAATGTACTAAATGTATTCTTAAACACCTGCTGAATTCACTTCAAATCTTTTTTCAAATTACTTAAAGCCCTACGGAGAACCTGAAACTTTCTCAAACCACTTAATTTAGTTATTGCAGTCACATTTTAATCTGACAAATTTTTAATATCTTTCCATAAGTACAGAGATTATCCTGTAAGGTCAGGTGTAGAATAAGAAAAAACTGATAATATTTAAGTAAAATTAAATACAAACACATACACAAAATATTAAGAACTAATCACCGTACTGTTCACTCTATTACAGAAACAAAGGAAGTTTATGGCGTGGGACATCAGCTCTAGCTAAACAAGGTTATGTTTCCCAGAACATCCCACTAAATGACCTACCTGTGTCTGAACACTACTACTAGAAAAAACTTGACTGTGGAGTGTGACCCTATTGAAACATTTTAGCACTTACTAGCTGTTACTCTAAACAACTCTGTCATGAGAACAGCAAGAGGTGGAGGGATTTTTTTAGGATTTCAGGAAATTGGGATAAGAATATTTTGGGATCAGGGGAGGCAGGTGGGAAAATGTCAGGGGCCTAAGTGTGTCTGGGGCAGGGAGGCAGGTTATTGAATAATTGAACACTGAATAAGTAGAACAGAAAAAAGCTGCAAAAAAACCTGAGAAAATGTTGGTCTGATTTCTAATACACCCTACCCCTGGGAGTCAAAAATAAAGGACTGCAAAAAATACAAACTCGAGAACTAAGGGGAAACAGTTTATAATGGAAATGGGTTTGTAGCCCTGAGCAGGTGGTAAAAGGTTGCACTAAAGACGGTTTCTAGGGCAAGACTTAGGCATATATTGAGGAGAAAGAGTGGAAGTCACAGCCACAAGCATCCTTCCAGTCTTTGCTAGACTTTTAGATACCTACACAGAGACCAGACCCAAAGCCCTCAGTCAAGGCTCCATCAACAATGCAGGCCACTAGCACCATCCACCCAGCCAAGACAATAAACTCACACATTCCCCAATATGTAAGCGGGAACTGCTGCTGCCTGCCTTTCCTGCTGACAGTACCCAGATATGCCCCAGAGGAATATAAATAACCTAATGCACATGGCACTAGGGTTCCCAGAGATCCTGCAAAGTATCTTTGGTCTCCAATAAATTTACACTGACTGGAACCTACTCAGTTTAAAAGATACCATCTTCTGATCTAAAAAAAACCAAAAATCTCAGACATTTGGAAATAAACATGAAGAAGATGAGGCATAAACAGTGAAATAATTACCTTAATAATAATTCTAATAGTTCCTTAGAAAGATTATCTGTAGATATTCAAACATAGAGAGGTTTGTAAACACAAGTCACATAACTTGCATAGCAAAATACAGTTGAGGAGTCCAGGCATAAAAAAATAACTTTTGACATGAGTGCTATCCAGATCAGAATTCAAACATAAGTCCTTCGACTCTCCTTACTGACTTAAAATTTCCTCCTCTGCTTTGCAAACCTCTAGCAAGACTTAACATTTCTTCTCAGGAGTATGCTTTAAAAGTATGCTCCTTCTATTTAAAAGACTGTAGACTACTTAAACTGAAAGTAGGCCATGAAAGCATTTTGAAAAAGAAAGAATAATGCATAAAATGAACTCCTGGAAAGCCCATATGAAGAGTTAAATATAAAACAGTGTATGAAAGAGAATTGTCAATTATTGGAAAACATGGCAATACTACTGATTTAGAGGACAGCAGCTAACTAATAGAAAAACCCTTCCTTCGTGGAATCAAAAGTCAACTCCAGATAAGTTAAAATTTAGGCATAAGCAATTAAAACCTAAATGTTTAAAGAAACAAAAGTCACAACATTTTCTAGGTGAAGATACATAAAAGAAGCCAAACTATATTAAAAGGATCAAGTGATTTGAACACATAAAAATATAAGAGTTCTATGTGGAAAAATGAATAGAAAGGAAATCGATGAAAGGTTACAAAAAGTTGCTATGATAGAATTGAAATTAGCAAGATGGAGAGGAAATAAATACAATAGAAATGTGTGTAAGAAATATACAATTTTGAAAATTACAAAGTAAGCACACATGATAAACTAAAAATGAGATTTTTTTTTTAACTACCAAGTTGAAAAGGATGTCAAAGAATGGCAACAATCAGGATTCTCAAGGGTTAGAGAAAAGGGAACTTTCATATGTAGCTCTGGACAGAATAAACTGGTATGAACTTTACAGAAGGTGATTTATGTACTATCATTTAAAGCTCTAAAAATGGGCCTCCCTGTTGGCGCAACGGGTGACATAGTAGCACTATGAAGCTATCCACTGCAGCACAAGTTCAATCCCCCGCCAGGGAGCTTCCCGCATGGCACAGCAGACCTCTCCTGTCTCACCCACTGCTCCCCTCAGCAGTGTACTTCAGTCAATCTGCCTGTTCTGCTTCCCCACACTGTCTCTGGTAAATCTTCTCACCCCTCCACACCTCTGGTCTACACCCCAGCTTGTATGCATAAATAAATAAATCTTTAAAAAAAATAAAAACTCTAAAAATATTTTCTTCTCTTTTGACTCAACAATCTCACTGCTAAAAAGTTACCCTACAGAAATTATTGGACAAACATTCAAAATAAACATATAATGTTGGTCATTGCTGCATTTTTTATGACAGTGAGAAGCTGGAAATAAACTAAATAAACTGTGCTATGTTCAAATATGCAACAATAAAAATGATGTGAAATCTTACTATAGAAAGGTACTCCCAGTTATTCCCAGTACACTGACTGGGAGAAAAAAGTATTGTTTTAGCCTTTCCTATAAGATATGCAACTCATAATGCACTTTTCTGAAAGGATACGGTGAACAGTGGCTGTATCTGGTAGCAAAGTGTCAAAAATAAAATTAATCATTGCTGTTCTATGATTTCAGTATAATGACTACTGTTATTAATGACTAATAGACTTTAACCAACAAAGGTGTGCTTACCTTTATGTATCAGACCATTGTTTCCCCACAATTTGGGGGATCTATTTGTTATAACAGAATCAGGCTGAATAATCCAATTTTTCTAAAGTATTGTGCCCAGACTGGGTAAAAAGGTTGTAACTATTTGAGATCACAGAAATTAATTCTTCAAAAGTACTGTGAAGGGCTATATATTTAATATATACATAATGTATTTACAAGTGATACATTTGCATGCCGGTACTCCTTCCTTTGCCATCTTATTAAAAATGTTTAAATTCAATCCTCATACATTAAAAGCTACCATCCAAAATTATATTCTTCAAATTTTCTTGAAACCAAGTTAATTTGTTTTGTAATACTGGTGACCAAAATACTTGGAAATTACATGTCAGATGCCTTTGGTCCTTCCTTTTTCAAGTAACAAAAAAACTCTCTGAAAACCCTCCATTCTCCTTCGTTTGCAGCTTCAAAATAATCTGAAAACTGACAGTCATGATGTGACTAAGCTGTGGCAGCCACTGTCATTGAAAGGTATAGGCTTAGATAAGAAGCTGCCCTCAGTCCACAGAGTGTGAATTACTTGAACAAAGGTTAAACTTCCAGGTAGTACACTACTTCTACCTCTATGGAGAGCCTAGACCATTTTTATAGCCTTTCACTAAAGGTCTTCATTAAGAGTAAAATCTGTCTTTTCCTAGATTCCCTTGCAGAGACCTGATTCTGTTGTTTGCAAGATGTCTTTCACACATATTTAAAGATACCTATTCTGTGTATGCCAGTCCTATTACCATCTCCTGATCTTGAGATAAATACCCTTATTGCCTTTAATATTAGCACATGATTCTAGATCTTTCCTGACTTTGTTGGCCTTTCTTTAGAGGAAGCATTCTTTCCAGATGGGTTCCTTGTTGGTGTCCCTTTCTAAAATTGGTGAAACAATCATAATACCCTAGCTATCTGGACAACACTGAGGTCATGGAACTCTCTTCACAGAGTCTCATCACACCAAATCCTGGGAATCTAGGTCTGTGGTGAAACTGTAGCACCATCAGGTCTTTCCCACTGACTTCTTTGTAGAGATGATTTGTTAATTATTAAGAACCACAGGCTTAATAAGAATATCCTGAAGTATAAACACCTATTTATCAACACCAAATTTAACAAATAGAACATTATAGGGACAATATTGTACTTTGTCTTTCCCCCTACTGAATTTCACCTTATAGGTTATGGTTACTTCCATTAATCCCTTAAACCATGAGCACCATTTAAATTATTTTCCATTTCCCTGATCTATGAGATGTTGACACAGTTGGCCACCTCCATCATGAGTCTCACTCTGTTAGATGCTTCTCAAAGCATGCTACTCACTCTGATGCTTCTACACCAGACTCATTGCCCAATTCTGGTTATTGCTATGTTGCAAATAGCATCTCTTACCCTGCTCTCTCCCTAAACACCATTCTACAGTGTTTACTATCTATAATCTCTTTCCAAAGGCTCTTATCCAATCTTGTGGCCTTAGATCTCTTTTCTTGAGTTCCGTTTATCCTGTTCATATGCCTAATTGCCACCATCACTGCCTGATTAACAGAGATAAAAGGGAATTCATGTCCCTCAACTATCAAGCCAGCTATCTGTTGATTTTAATATCCCTGTTAGTGGCACAATTCCCAGGGATGCTTTGACTTCAAATTTAAGTCATCTTTGACTCCTCTCTATTGAGAAGTATTGGATACTTCTCATTATAGTATCCAGGTCCTATGCATACACACATATATACATATCCCGTGTGTATGTGTGTGTGTGTATTAGTGTACAGTCAATAAAATGTTTCTTAAATGTTTATTGAAAGAAGTCTAGGTCACTACTCAAGTTAAGTCTCCTCAAAAAAATCAGTACTGTGCTGGGCATCCAGACTAATCTGGCTCTATCTAGTCTCTCCCAACTGTAATTTTTCCCATGTACTCTCACCAACTCTTTCCTCCTAAAATCATATCATTCTCCTGCTCAGGTGAGAACTCTACAGTCACAGGTCTCTCTCCAACTTCAGCTCCAACAATTTAATTACCCACAATCTGCAAACATAAATCTTTTCAATAAACGTACTTTAACTGGTCCTTTTCTACCTTTATTCACACCACTTTCCCCTCCTGGATCTTAACCAAAGACCATCAACAAACCCTACACACATTCACACAGAAAAGCAAAACAAAACAGAACATCAGCCTTAGAACCAGATTTAGCATGGAAGAGCAACTTTCATTTTAGTCTGATGATCTGAGGGTTGCTCTGAGCAATGAAGTAACATGTGCAAAGTGTCATCTGCAGCTGAGGCCAATCAAGATAATTATTAATTATCAGGTTTAGACAACTGATGTAAAGTATGAAGAATCCTAAAATGGGAATAAAATGCTTTAACATTTCTTCACAAAACAATGCATATTCACAAAAAACCTAGGATAGAACTTTTAGTACTTTTTGATTAACACCTTTAAAATGCTTACCTGTATCACACGTCTGCTCAAGCCTGTTCTTTCTGCGAGTTTCTGGAGGGTTTGTGCATCTGGGTTGTTGTCCTGAGCAAACTGTGCTTGCATAACCTGTTATTTTTTAAAATGTAGGTGATAAGTAACTAAAAAAAGAAATTCAATCTTCTGCATTTTGATGATGAGAAAGATAAGAAATGCACATGAAAATGAGATACTAGTACTTTATTAGTTGAAAATTACTATGGGGAAGAATGTATAAATGAAAACAATGCATATCTAGTAAATTTTCACACAACTTACTATGCTGAGGTCTGTAAAAAATAAGTAATTTCAACATAAAATCTTGCCTCTCAATCATGCTGTTAAAATAAGTTCACCTTTTCTGTTCTTATAATGCACAAATTAAATGCATAAGTGTAAGTCTCATTATTTTTCCATTTTGTTGAAATTGTTAGCATTAGAAAAAATTTTAAAATATAAAAATCATATCATGTATCTAACCTCTATTGAGCTAAACAGGTTCAAAGGTCCCTGCTACAATATCAATCTTCAAGTAGTAGAGAAAGCAAAATATGTTTACATTTAACTCGATTATTATTCTAAACACTTGCTCTATGCAAAGGAGTATCTGGGATCTTAAAGAGAGAAAACCAACAGCTTACTGGATAAGAATTTCCTAAACATCCATAGATTGAAAAAGCTCCCAGGTGATACTGATATGAACCTTTGGATTGGAACCACTGTGCTCAGTGCTTTAATAGAGTGACATATGAAAACACTGTCCTTGGTCTCAACTTCCCAGGAGAAAAATACAGACATGCCAATAATACATAGTGAAGGCAAAGGTGTGAAGGCAGGGGAGGGAGTACCCTCCCCCGGTACTCCCAAGCAACAATATAAAAGCACAAATAAAGTCCTTGGGATTCTTTCAAAAAAGAAAGTCATGGGAATCAAGCAGGATACCCTGAATTTCATCACTTAAATTCATTACTTAATCAGTTGCGGGATTATACAATATAAAGAAAGTATTACAATGTATGAAAGAGGGGAGTTCAGCATCCAACATGATTGTGCATGGCTACCGGTGTGGGATGCAAATAACCTTTCTACCTGGAGCACTGCTGGCCTCAACACTCTTTCCAAGGGAAGAGTCCTTGTATTCTCCACTATGCTTCTCACATACTATCTTGCCGCTGTGCCTGCGACAGGACAGCTATATCATTCATTCAACAAGCTTGGCATTCTCTGCGGCAGAAAGTGTGTTCCTTGAAGGCAAAGGGAATGTCTTATTCTTCACATCCCTAGGAGTTAAACCTCCTTCCCCATAACACGAATTTGAGAGTTTATGACATGTGAAACTTGACTAAGTGAGGAAAATCTGAAGCTAGCGTGGGGAAAATAAAAGACCAGTGTTGTCCCAGGAAGTCTTACAAGGCTCAAGAATCATTATTTTTTTCAGTTAAGTTCTGGTTAGTGACTCTTCTAGAATAAGTTATTTCTGGCTTCCTATCCAATTATATCTGTCTACACATTTCTGTAAACTGTACAGATACTTTTTTCTTAAAAAATGAGCAGGATCAGCCTAAATGTTTACTTCATTCTTATTTCTTACTCCAAATGTCTTACTATAATATCTCCCTGTGCAAACAGAGTTGGGTTAATATGTAGTAGAGCATGTAACATCCCAAAGAAAAAAAATAATAAGCAAATTAAAGGTCTTTTTTTTTAATTTTTGAAAAGCAAAAAGCTGAACAGATATTTGAAGATTTGCTTAAAAAGTCATCATTGACAACTTATAAGACAAAAAAGCATGCTTTTCACAAATACATTTCAAATTCACAAGTAATGGATCTAAATTACATTAATAAATTTCTCATCAAGGAATAAAGCAAAACTTAAATGAACACTGATGGCTTAGAAAGGGAATATGCTAAAAGAGGTGTGCTTATCAGTGTTTAGTCTCACAAATAACCCTTCTCATTTCTATTTAGCTTCATTATTCATAAAAGATACCAAAACTCACCCACTCCTTTTCTGAGTTCTTTTAACATAGTCAAGAAATAAGCCTCTTGTCAATACTCAAAATTTTAAGGCCAAAAGATCTAGCAGAAATGTCAAGAGTGTGTATAGTAGGCCCGCTGACTACCTCAATCTGAAAGCAGTTTAAGTAAACGCTAATCTGGACATACTTAACATTAATAATCACTGAGTAAGTGCTTCCAACTATAATAAGCAAATCATAGTAGTGTCCAAAATTTCTAAAATATAATTTCTACAAATGGGACAATATTTGAAATTTTTTTGCCGAAATAAAATACTAGTTTATTTCGTGAGTCTTAAACTTTTTCTTCCCATAAACTCCTAAACAATTTCAGGAAATTATCTTGTCTATTTCTCCCATTTTGATTCTCTTTTCTCCAAACAGATACTTCACAAATGCACCACATGAATATATGCAACTTTTTAAAACATACAACTTGATAATGAGAGTATACTGTTCGGTTTATTAGAGGTGCTGATAAAATTAAATGATTAAGATCTTTAAAAATCTACAACAATCCTAGATTCCTAAATTTTAAAGAACCTCTAAAGGACAAGGATTGTGTCTCATTTGCTTTGGCAATCCCTGCCCTAAGACAGATGCCAATAAGCACTGAATGACAACATTCTATGAAAGCATATCACTCTGCTTTCACTTTTTAAAACCTATAATTCTAAAATGTATTTTTAAAATCTATGATTCTAATGACATTTTCACATAACAATGCATGACTTAAATAGTTTATGCATATTTGCCATTTAAAACTAAGAGGTTATCTATAAGACGCAGAATCTCACTCTGCTTTAGCTACTACTGCCAGGCAAATTTTGTTAAGGTGCAGTTCCACTGATGGCCTCCTGGAAGGCCAAGAGAAATGAAAAGATCAGATGTTTTAGGAGCAGGCTCTAAGTCTCTTCTCTGCCATTCCTGTACTGGTATCCCCTGAAGGGAGAGGCTATAGTCCTGGAATTACTGTTAAGAGCAAAAGAAAATAATGTATTAAAATGCCTGGGATAGAACTTGCCACACAAAAAACTCCACAAATACTATTCTTTTTTTTTTTTTTTAAGATTTCTTTATTTATGATACAAGCTGCGGTACAGGCCAGAGGCATGGGGCAGCGAGAGGGTTCACCAGATACAGAGTGGGGAGCAGAACAGGCAGAGCAATGGAAATACGCTGCTGAGGGGAGCAGCTGGCGAGGCAGGAGAGGTCTGCCAAGCCATGTGGGAATCTCTCCGGCCAGGCATCGAATTCGCGCTGCCGATAACTCCACAGCACAGCGCTTAACTGCTGCGCCACCAGGGAGGCCCAAATACTATTCCCTTTTTATTAAATTAATATCCATAATTATCTTCCTACTGTCTACATAAAGTGATTTCATATTTTCACAATTATAATTTTAATAAAAAACTTTTATGTCAAATTAAATTTATCAGCCTTGTAATAATTAAAATTATATCCAGCACTTCATGGAAAAAGTACATTTTTAAAACAGTATTTTATATTAGAGATTCAGTTTTCATTCAAACTCCTGAGTATCTTGCTACTAGGTCTCCCATAGGTATTGTATCTCCTAATTTAAGATCTTACATGACCTTCATTACAACCTAATAAGGCATCTAGAAAAAGAAGGTCAAGCAGTAATATTTCTAATATTTCTTTCAATTGTCTTACCCTTCATGCATTACTTCTTGACCATTTAGTCTATGCCTAAAGTAAGGATTTGAAAACAATCAGTTGTAATTTTTTTTAAAAGAATCTAGATTTTAATGCTACATTGCTTGCTAGTGTTATTAGGTTCCCTTGAAATATCTGTAGACACATCAAGATTTCTTAATCATTCTCAAAATAAAATTTCTCTCAGAATATTTTCCTTGCATTCATCTTAAATAATGACAATTCTTAGAATATTAAGTGACTTTTCAAAAAATTACTTTCACTCATTTGTTAACAGTGCAATAAATGTCCTCTAAAGTCTAGTTAGTATGGATACTATGGGTAAAGCACCCTGTAGTACATGGTAGGTGCTCGATAAATGTTACTTTACCTTAACATAAAATGTTGCTTTACCTTAATAATTACTTTCTTGATAATCTGCATAAAGTGAGGTTATGACAATTATATTTAGGGCAAATAAACTGAAAATAATGCCTCCCTTTGCAGGGGACATAATCAACCTGTAACATCAAATTACAGAATTTCTCTCTCCAGCCTGTCTAAAAACAAGAAAGGGTCTGTTTGACTGGAGTCAATCAGTAGATTCCTGTTTATGGGAAGTCACATTCAATTCTTTCCTACTCAGAAAACATACAATCTTGTCCATTAAAAGACTCACTGTGGTTTGTTAAAGAGATGAACACACTGGTGTCCCATGGACCCACAACTGTTTGTCTCTTTCTGTTAAGAGCCTCAAAATATTTTGTCTTTTGTTGCCATTGTATGTAGCAATGGACTAAATCAATTTTATCAGGAAGTCAGGATAGATCAACATTTTGTTTCCACTTTGATAATACGAAAAGACCCCAGGGAAACACAGTTTGAATGACTAGTTCATACCATTATCAGAACTCTGGAAATACTGATAAACATGATAGGGCAAAGAATATCTTTTCACACATTAACCAACTTAGTTTTCACAAAAAGTACAAGCTAACTTTTTTGAAAACACCAAACTACTATCAGACAGTGTGTGTGTGTGTGTGTGTGTGTGTGTGTGTGTGTGTGTGTGTGTGTTGGTTTTGGTGAGGAGGGACTTCAAAATTCATACATTCTTTGTCATGTCTACCTGGAGTTGATCTGCTGTAAAGCTGGTCCGAGCTCTTTTAGCTGGTTTTGGATGATTAACATCTTGCTCTGTGAGGAGGGCACCTTCAACGCTAATCCCATTACCTGCATTAAAACAAAACAAAACACCATACATGTGATGATTCAAAAGGGTTCACTGGTCATGTAATAATTGGTCTTTTGCATCTCTTGGCTTGGTTTCAAAATGCATACATGTTCTAGATTGCCAAATGGCTTAGTTTAGTTTTTAAACACACTAGAAATACAATGTGGAAACATTCCTTTTTTAGGTTTGTGTATTTAGTCAAAAGTGAAAAAAATTAGAAGTCCACATCTATGGTTCATTCTTAGGAAGGCAAATGCAAGGAAGCAATGGGTTACAAAAAGCAAAACAGAGCCCTACACTCCAGGCTGCTGCCTGAGAATATGGCACAGGTTAATACATATGCCATGACTTTCCCTGTAAATAAACAGATGGAGACCATCACTAAATAGAGTGCTTAATGAGTTTTACCACAATTACACTGCACAAAATAATGTATTAAGATGACCTGAGGAAAAATAATTTTTATCCCTGTATTTACTGTTCCCAAAGACACAAAAAATATTTTAAGTTTATATTTACCATTTTCCACTTCTCTTTTTAAATTATCCAGCATGCAGTCATAATGCACTCTGCAGAGGACTTTCTCTTCCACCAGAGCAAACTCCTCTCCCGTGGAAAGTTGCCTTTTGCAAGAAAAGCAGGCAAAGCACGCCAAGTGATAGACATTTCCCTTGGCCCTCCGGACCCAATCAGTAGAATGGATGTGCCTCCCACAACGAGCACAGCGAGTTCCATACCTTCTACAGTAAACAGAAGTGCAGGAGGTGAATATTTTAATGTTTGGTGAGATATTCATCAGTCTAAGATCAAACTAGCACATTTTATTACTCATTGGATTAAACTAAGTATTTACATCTTTCAAAAATGAAACAGGAATCAATTATTTTTCTAAAAGTCAATATGGTTCCAATCAAGGCTTGAGATAGGGTCATAATTCAAATCTGTTTATAAAGCAAAAACTTCTCATTGTTAATCTAAAGGAAGATAGTATTTTTTTCTTTTAAAGTATATGGAATCTGTGTTTCCAAAACCCTCTTAAAACAAATACCAATGCATTTATAAAATTACCTAGAGACTCAAGATTCATTCTCTCTGTATACCTCCCTCCCTCCCATCTCTCTAGAATGAAAACCTTAAAGTGCAAAAAGTATACCACTAAAGACATAATGACGTTTTAAAACCAAGTTTTCATTAGAAAATGCTTTAAGTTTTTAATGTTAAAACATTTCAACATTTCAAAATGAGTAGAATAGAAATTGTTCAACCTGGGGGTAAAGAAGGAAAACTCAGAAATGTTTCCCTTGGTGAATAAGCTATTACATTGTTATCCACAGGGAAAAGTAAAAATCGACAGCTTTCTAAGACATACGCAGACATCAAATTCAGGTTATTCTTAAAATGCCAGATACAAATATTCCTGTTTTCTCTCAGTCTTGGTGTATACTCTACCATGTCTCCCATCACAATTTTAATCATGGCATGGCATGTCCACATCAAACTAGATAAGTATATGTGTCTGTGTCCACTCATTAATATATCTAGTGGTATGCTAGGTATTTTAGATTAACCTGAAAAACTAAATCCTAAAAATAAATTTCAGAATATAGTAAATTATGAAGTATAAAAAAATACTTAGCTAAACTTTCAACAAGACCTTGAAACCAAACCTTTCAAAGGGTTTTAAAATTATCATTAAAAATTAAGATTAGCATATCTTAAGTGAAAAAAGAGGCAAATTACTAGTATTTGTAGGAAATGAAAAGTAGAGCTGGTGAGAAAGAAGTGTTTTTGGTAATTACAAAATTCTGTGACTTTCTAAAATAAAGGACTCTGGGTTTCATGAAGTACTTCAAATTACTTAGCAATTTTATTCGAATCATTCACTAAACTCTTTGAAATCAGTTTTTAAAATTGAATGTAAACAACGTAATTAGTACTACAAACTTTGTCATAAAGTATTAATTTAATACCAACTTCACAGTGAACGCTTTATTTGGAAATGCAAATAAATATGGCACTTCTTAAAATTCATGCTTTAAGATGATTTTCAATTTCTAGAGCGCTATCTATCAAGAATTGACTTATAAGAAAGTTTGCTTTTAAACAAGTAACAAAGTAATCACACAGAAAATATTACAATTACTATCTCAGGTAAATATAATCTCACAAAACAAAGACAAAAAAAAAACAGACAAAAGAACCAGGTATATTTCTATAGCAGAATGGTTAAAAATATTAAATTATTCTGAAGAATACAGTTTCTCACAGTCTCCAAACTGCTAGCATTTCTACAGTAATGCTACAGTAAATTGGTAAAAACATAACAAAACCTTGATTAGTCTCCACGTAATTATTCATTTCATTTTATCACACCCTCCAACAAGAAGCTTTGTCAAAATAAGTCAATTATATTTCCTTATGTATATCTATGTAAAGAAGGGTTCCTGTTTTTAATGCCTAAAAACTTTCTCAAAGTGGAAGCAATTATTTAAAATTAGTTTTTGTATGCTGAATTCCTAAAACATAAATATGCTTATTTTATTTGCTTTAATATAAATTATTACTCAAAAAATATAAAACATTCTCATTTTGAAATCTATCAGAAAAACTGGTCTTTAAGAAACAAAACAAAAGGAAAATCTAGTCATGAAATTTTCTTTCATAATAATTTCTTGGCGTGTCTACTTAAAAATAAGTTTCACAGTGTACCTGAAATAATCAAGTTTGCAAAATATGTCTTTGTCTTTAATATAACAGCTTGTGTGCCTTCCTAAGGAGGTTCTGCAGACACTGCAGGAGAGACACCGAACATGCCAGCACAGGTCATTCACCTATAAAGGAAATTGGGGCAGGATGAGAAGACATTCTACTATCAAACTTAAGAATAGCATTCACTAATTTTGCATACCAAGCAATTAAAAAATCTGGTTCCTTCGTACTTCAATACATGCTCTGAAAATTTTCATCTGAAAATGTCATTTACATAGACATGCACTCAGATATATTCTCTTTTATACCCCAGCCCCCAAATCACAATAGCATATTCAACATTTTGTGTAAAATTTTTTGACCAATTGAAGAATTTTTTTTTTCAATTGGACTTACATGAACACAGAAAATTCTGGTCCTGCATACAGGTTTGCTTTCTTTTTTCTTTTACCAAAATCTTTCCACCATGAAACCTGGTAGCTAATGAAGTCAAGTCACATACCTTCTTAATTTACTTTTTGGCCAAATAACAATGAACTGTGCACCAGTTGAGAGAGAAAGAAAGTAAAAAAGAAGTTTTGTAAGATAAATACTTACCATTATAAAGAAGTTGGGCATTCCATTTCCCTTAGAAAACAAAAATTGCTAAAGTGGATTTAAGAGTTGGTATGGCAGAAGCCATGGCTCCCTTCTAACATTATACAACAGAATAAAGAAGTAAAGTATCAGTAATCCTACTTAGTTATTTGGCTACTGGGAAAAAAAGGCAGATTAGAAGTAGTTCTAAAAGGACACCCAGGTATCACTTGCCATTTACACTTTAAGTAGTAAGACATAAAACAGTGCTTATGTTTGCTAAATAGGAACATGAAATACTGTCAATCGAGGAAGGTAATCACAATGATCGTCATCGTAAGCTGTTGCCATTATATTACAAGCACCACACTTCAGATTTCAGGAGGAATGAAGGTATGTACTAGATTGAACTTGTTGCACTGCCGGTTCCTAAAGTTCATTCTTGTTAAGTGGACATAAAAGAGTACCAATGATGCAAAAGCACCAATTATGCCCTACAAATGGATTTAATGCCTGCAATAAGAAAGCAACGATTGTGAAGTATGCCTTTTGCTACACAATTCATATTAAAGACTACCTGTTCAATGATTTTATCAGATTAGGATCACTATTTAACATGTTTTTCTATAATATGAAACAGAAGAAAAAAGTTTCACTGACTTCTAATTGCAGTTATATGCCCCTTTTCAATGCGTTATGAGAATATCATTTAGCTGAAATTTTAAAAGTTTTAAGCTTTAAACTTGATATAAAAGAACAGCACATTTACTATGTAAGAAAAAAGCAAAGAAGTAATAGAAAAAAATCTGAGAACGTTAGAATAAAAATTATGAATAATTGTGAATACTGTCCTGGAAACAAAGATGTACTCCTACTTCTTTTTTTTTTTTTTTCCAAAATGGGCCCAATTAAGTTAGTTTAGAAGTATAAACCTCCTTTAGTACTCCACTGTTTAGGGCCTTGTGCATGTCCATCTTATTCAAGCTTTTGCTTTTCTTTTGTAAGCAAGCAAGGGTAGAGTCAGACTTCAGGGCAGAGCTATGATGACCTTCTAATTCCCTGAAGCCAGACCTAATCTAATGTGTGGTTTGCATTGTTTCCTCAAACTTTTTTTTAAAAAAATTCCTTACCTTCCTTTCTTTTCTAGGGAGGAAAGGAAGGTAAGGAAAGAAAATTCTGGGCAATGTAAACCATTCCTGATGGCTGATATTAATCCAATATATATTTTTATATAGTACCCAGCCAGAAGAACCACACAAATTGGCAGGGCACTTAAGTATTAGGCAGAGGGCAACAGATGCCCCTAACACACACACACACACACACACACATTCTCTCTCTCTCTCTCTCTCTCTCTCTCTCCCCCCCCCTTTACTTGCCTCACAAGTAAAATTTCTATTATCAGTTATACTCTCAAATAATACACTGTTCTAGCAATTTTCTTTTACCAGCAACTCAAATTGAATCCAATCTTATGTGGAAAAATTAGGTACTGAAAATTGAAAATAAAGTTAAGAACTCAAGAATCTGTACATAATCATATAGTATCAAACGTAGAGTTTATGTACTAAAAAGCACAAAAAAAGAGCACCACAAAAAAGAAGACAACTTTACGTAGAAGAATGCATTGGGAGGACCCTAGTCCTATTACAAAGGAAATTTTTATATAACTTATTTAGATAACTAAGACATCTTATGTAATACAAATATATATAAATAAATGTATCTTAACATATAAAAGATGACCATTAGAAAATATTTTCCTATTTCAGAGGACCTGTTGTCAATTTATCACTTTATAAAATATCCTCTCTGCTATGAAATGTTAAAGCTTTCATTGATCCATTCAGTAAGAGTCTTAAAGATTATGCTAATTATTAAGAGGGCTCATTGGAAATAAGTGCCAAAAGATGGTACTGAAATATTCAAAAAGGCAGAGGTCTAGAAACACTGAAAAGGGAATCTTAAAGCGTGCAGATTGAAAGAGAAAGCCATGTTAATCTGCCAGCTTTAAGAATCAACCACCAGTTAAGATTGATTTAGTACTTCTTAGTGTTTTCATCAAGACTTCTTCTGGTACTTTATCTGAGGTTGTATCTTACAGGGTATTATTTTTACACATGCAGTAGCTTTGGATATTGAGGTAGAATTTTAAAGCATCCCACTAACTTGCTTTTTGAACTCATACTCTCTGTAATTAATCTTTTTGGAAAAACTGGGGGTGGTGAGGTGGGAAGGAAATAGAAAGTGAACTGGTTTGCTACTAATTCAGTGTAGGAGAGATCATTATTTTAAATAGTGGTTTTTAGAAGCTATTGCAGTTGAAAACCCATGGTATTAGGATTAAGACACATGGGACCATGATCCTGCATGCAATGACATGGAGAACTATGGCCTGCCAGAATTTTTACTCCAAAACTCCCCCTACTATATTTTAAGAGAGAAGTAAAACAAATTAAGACAGACAGTCAATTCTCTAGCCACCACTTGAAGTGCCTCACTCCAGGCAGCTATCTTTCTTCCTCTCTTCCTTCCTCCTTTCTTTTTGTCTAACTTTACATCAGTTTCTATTTTTCCCCTAAGCATTGGAGATTACATTAAAAGGCACTGGGTGGCCTTCAAGTATTAAACCTTGATAAGAAGAGGAAGACATTGAAAGAGTGTTTTTTTTTTAAACTCCTATCAATTTTCACTTTGAAAAAGTCCCAGGTAACTAACTGTAAACAAACACAGCACTATGTAAAGAATATGTTCAGGAAAGACCCTTTGTGGCACTTTACAGTGGTTCTCACCCAAGGAGACAGTGCAAAGGAGTTTCTGTCAACACACAGCCACATGAACTCTATGCAGGCAGGCGAGTGGGTGTTATTGGGGATGAAGGAAACATAACCTGTGGCTCAGTAAAAAATTATCAGGCAGAACCCTCTTTAGAAGAGGTAAGGATTTCTCCACTTTCGTTCCTCCACAAGTCGGTGGCATGTACAACCACCCGGGTATGACATTTCCAGACCACGATCTATGACATAACAGCTGTTTATTGCAAGAAGGGAGATTGTAACATTTCTTCTCTCACTCCCACCGCATGAGTTGCCCTTGCCTGCGATGTGAGCAAGCTGACAATGTCTAGAGAGAACCTGGGCGGAAAAAAGGGAAAAAAGACTTTTCTCTTTTCCCAGAGCTTTCACGGTAACCCCGCTCCCCTTGGGCCTCTCGGCTCCACCCTACCTTGAGAAGATACTTGTCCACAATCTCCAGGCCGCAGCTGTTGCACACACACTTGCCAGGAGGGCAGACGGAGCCCGAGGCCATGGACCGGGGCGAGGACGACGGGGACAGCGGGGCCGAAGAGGAACACGAGTCCTCGTCCCCCGCTCCCTCCGGGCTCACCTGCAGGAAGCCGCGAAGCGAGGTGGCAGGCGGTTCTAGACCCCTCCTCGTCTCATCCCACCGACACATATGGGTTCCCCACCGCCTCTTCTCCCTCCCCTCAAGCCACCCTCAGTTCCTAGGAGCTCGCTTTTACCTCCTTCTCGCCTGGATCCAAGCTCCCGCCACGCACCCGCCAGGAAGGTCGACCCCTGACCTCAGACCCGAACGACACTTGGCCGCTTGGCCGCTTGGCCGCCTCGCCTCGCCTGGCCCAGCCCGCTGCAAAGTCTCCGCTTCCCACCTTGCCCCGCCCCAGACCCCCCCTCCAGTAGCTCCCCGAGGAGCAACTGGGTCCCCAACACGGAGCGAGGATTGCGGCCCTTCGTCCATGGCCGCCTTCCTACAGCAAGTTGCGCCAGTACCCGGTCCCTCCCCACTCACCAGTCCCTCTTCCCCGGCGCCTTTCCGAGTCCTCCCGGCCGCCAGGGCTGCAGTCCGCCCGCACTCTTCCGACATGAGCCCCCGGTACTGCGGGGCGGGAGGGGGGCAACGGGGAAAACAGAAGAGAGGTTCAGAGGCGGCACGCGTAGCCCTGAGCCTCAGCCTTTCGGCTCGCAGGGCGGGCTAATGAAGGCCCCCGACGCGCAGGGCCGCGCGTGCAGCCGTCAGGGCGCCTGGGCCCCGGCGCCACGGGCTAGCGAGCCGACGCGCAGCCTCCCTGGTTGGCCACGGGCGGCGGCAGCCGAGCCCAGCCCCTGCGCGCGGCGAGGCGGCCACCAGAGCGCCGAGGGCTCGCCTGGAGCGCTGCGGAACTCTTGGGGCTCCGGGTCCCAGCGCTCACCGGAGCACGTCGGTTCCCCGCCCCCCTGCCGGGGGTAACAAGTTAATAACAATCATCCCAGCACAAAGCATTTTCTTTCTAGACGTCAATCACGGCGGAGCGGGGATCACCCGGCTAAAGGGGGTGCATGGGGGCGGGGGGAGGGAGTGGAGTGGGAGAGAAGAAAAGAGGATTGCGAAGGGGGTGGGGGAAGAAACTTGATTTCTTTAATAACCTCAATTAAAAGAGCAAGACACACATATATTTTTAAAAGGGGGCTTTTTGAATTGGATAGCCCGAAAGGTGAAGAGGTTTAATAGGATACTTGAAAGCTAATTACAGCAGGATTTAAGAAGCCTGGTGTTTGTTCCGATGACAATTTGAATGAAAATGCTTCAGATTAAACCGAGCCAGCAGCTCTTTCGTAAACTTACAGCAATTAGAGCTGCGAGTGATTTTCACTCGTTTCTTTAAGGTGTAAATTGCCACTTACAGCTCAGTAAGTCAACATTTGAGCTACTAAAGGATTATTTTTAACCAGCGCAAAAAGCGGGTCGAATAATGGAAAATATCCAGCTGAATTTAATTTGTGCCATTAAAAAACCAAACCTCGGTCAAAATGTTTTAAAGCAGCAACGCGCATTGCTCAAGTGTTTCCAAGCGTTAGCTGGAGTTTTGTTCTTAAACGAAAACGCAGCCTCTCTAGGATTTTTCTGTCTTCATTTACGAAAACTCGGGGGGTGGGGGTGTGAGGGGGCAGGGGTCACTGAACTCGAGTGGCCCAAAACTGCGTTTCTGACTCCACTTCCCTTCTTCCCTCCCTCTGGCAGCAACCAGCCAAGATAGCGTCCAACCCCAGGGGTCTCCCGAGTCCTCTGCCGGTGCCCTCGGGGGGCGCTCCCTTCGCCAGATCCAGCGCAGCGATGCAGAGGCCGCGTCCTCGCAGACACAAAGAGAATTTGAGCAGAAAAGCCCGGAGTTCTCCCGGGGAACTGTGCCAGCGTCGGAGTAAAGACAAAGTCAGCGGAGTCCGGCACAGGTCCCGCTGAGGCTCTTAAACCCGCTGGAAATGATTTTCAAACTTAAACCGCGAGAAACCCCACAGGTCCTGCCTCCAGAAAGAGGTGAGAGCGCGTCAGTTCCCCCACGGACTCGCTGAAGGGTGACTCGCGCGCCCTGTCCCTAGGCCCTCCTGGTCCGCCCTGGGACCCCCGACACCTTCCAAGAGGAGCTTCTGTTTCGCTATGAGCCTATGGCCGCGCCGACCTGGTCCCCGCGGAGGTGCCTGGGCAAGCTGACGTCCGCTCGCTGCTGGGCGCTGGAGCCGAGCCTCTGGTCCCGCCCGACAGCCGCCCAGCCCTTGCGACTTGCAGTTCCCGGCCACCACGTTCATCACATCAAGTGGAACAAAAGCACAACTCACTTGTACCCGAGAGCGCCTTAGGCTGGAGGCTTCGTCTCCCAAATTACAGTCTCCATGCCTCAGGTTAAGTGAGCTTGCGGGGAGGGGAGGCAATGATGACTGACTAATGCTACTACGTAATAATAAAAAAAAAATTGCCAAGGCTGAAGATGAGGCCGCTACAGGTAATTTCTGATCCTAGATTGGGAGCCCAAACAGCTCGCGTTTCAAAGAAACTGCGATTCAGCTAGTCTGGCCTGAAGTCGGCCCTCTCACCTTCTCAGGGGGAACTGCCAGCTCCGGCACGTCCTTTTCTTCTAGTTTACACACAAACATTTGATCGCTTTTCCAATACATGGTACTGCTAGGGCTGCTTATCACATACCAACTCCAGAGGGTCAGAGGCTGTCCGTGTCTGCCGACCGTCCTCCCCGCCCCCGCCCTAAGGCACTAATAAAAGCTGACACACAACAGCGGAAGAGTGCTACGAGTAAGTCTTCGCGTCCAAAGAGGCCGCTGTGGCCGTAACCACTCTCTGATGTACTGTTCTGAAGATTCTTTTCCCAACTTCACTGAGGTCTGTTTCTCCAGAAAGCGGAAAAAAAAAAAGTTTTGTTTTCCAGAGGGTGGAACCTTACATAAAAGGAGGGAAGGCAGTATGGGGGAAAGTCTTTTCCTGGAGGAACAGCCTCACCTCCTTAAGGAAAAACCCGCCTTCTCTACATGTTAAGATCTTTATCAGAACAAGCCAACTTACACCAGATTTAGTATTAAAGGGGAAAAAAATACCCATTGGGAATGGCCTGTTAACTTCTGACTTAAAAAAAAAAATCTCTGCATTTGCAGTGACTTTTTAATTCTTGCTCCCCAACCAAAAACTAAACAAAGATTCAGGTTACAACGCTTTCTGCAGCTAGAAGAGGAAGCTGAGGTCTGGGTGACTTGAACATTTAGTCATTCTGAAACTCACAGTTCTTGTGTGCTAGAAGAACAGGACTGCTCTCTAGCACCCTGAGGACTGAGTATAGAGGAGTTAGCAATTCCTCTGCAAAGTTTTCTCATTAAGATAAATAAGGAACATCTGAGAAGCATAAAAGCTTATGATTTGCAACTAGATTTGAATTCAAGGCTACAAAAAAGACGAAAGTATGTCACTGATAGTATTGCTCTTTTATGTTCTCCTAGACAAAATGTAAACCCTGGGAACACTAGCTCCAGCCTCAAAGTTTGGGAGTGGGTTTGGTTTACTATGGCGATTCTCCCCCCAATCTGCGATGGAAAGCCATAATTTTGAAACAGCTTCTTTTTAAGATAAATTATAGAAGGATAATTTGGTAAGAAACTACCAATATTTTTTATTTCCAATTCTCTTTTTAAAAAAAGCAGACTGCTGACACACAGGTGATATGACTATCTGAGAAGCTCTGTTTCTTAAGGGTGTTTAACAAAATCATGTAACGTCATTTCAGTTGTACGAATATACATATACAAGGGGAGGATCAGTGTGATCTTTCCCAGATCGGGCAGCAGCAGGTTAGAGGATGGGCAGTGGTCAGAGACAGGTAGACTTGCTCCTGATGAAGTGAAAGTGAGCCGGTTTAACAATCTGGCACCGAACAACGACTCTAAATTTAGTTTTTCCTCAGTTGTATTTTTCTCCTATAAACACGAGGATCCCTAGAGCATTTTCTTATTGCCATTGTTTCCCTTTGAGCGCAGCTGCACACACGTTAATATTAGCCATCCCCCCGACGGCCCTCTCAGGGAGATAGCACTTAAATTTAAGGAATGAGGGCGTGGGGAAGGAACGCTATCATCAATCTGTGCTCTTTTGCAAAATTGAAGGCTTGGGGGTGGGCAGACTTCTTAAAAACCTAACCTATATGTGGAGAACCGAAAGATTTGTGTTTTTCACCAAGTGCACAAATTAGTATTTTGGGCAAAGCCACATAATGCATTTTCCATGAAAGAACATCGGTCTCAAGATGGTACTTCCGAAAGGAGAGTCTATGGAGAACGTGATTGGCTTGATTGGACAGTGTATAGAACAGGACTGAAAGAGGAATTAAAAATAAAGATACAGTTCGGCGATTTAGTGACTGCTTCTATGTGTTAAGAGTCTGCAAAATAAATCTGGGGTAGTTTGGCTACTATCCGGAAGAGTTAATCGCGCGGGTCATTTGGAGATCCGGAAAGCGCCGGAGCTGTTTTGGGAGGCAGGGCGGGGGCGCGGGCGTTTATGCGGTCTTTCCACCCACTCTCGCCTAATCAGGCGGCTCTCAATCAGGTTTTCAAAATACTAATCTTGATCTAAGAGCTCCTATCTCTGTATAAGTGGGGGAAATGATTCATTTTTAGAGGCTTCTGGGCTTGACGAAGAAGAATGGTCCTCAGACATAGGAAGAGGACCTAAAAGACTGGTCTGGCGTTCACTTTACTCCTGGCGCCGGCCGGACGCGGATCTTTCTCGGGGTATCATTGTGCGCACCCAGTGTTGCTCTGTAGGCCTCCCAGCGGTGAGTCTATTTCTGTGTCCAGGGCGATGTAAGCCTTTGGTTTGGGAGTTTTGTGTGGAGGTGGGACAAGGGGGATATGAAGATATTTGTCATGAACGGCTGGGTTGAGCGTCCAGCCTCTCCAGGGCCGGAGGACCTACTGACCCCTCGTCGCGGGTGAGCACGTCGAAGGCTAGCTCCAGCAGAGTGGCCCGGCTTCTCCCATCCCGCCACACCTCTTACCCATGCTCCTCCTCGGCTCGGGCAGAGGAGAAGTCCACTTGCTGCTTTGCAAAATACCTCTTCCTGCGTTAGATGCGCGTGCTTAACCTAAAGGACTCCTTTTGTCTTCGTAATAAAGGGTAATAGCCCAAACCCCAATACAGACCAATTTTGAACGAATGAGGACAGGCCAAAAAAACATGTTTTGTGTCTGCAGGTGGGAGAGGAATTGCCCACGTTGGGGCGCTTCCTACCTACTGACTTGAAATTCCTAGATGGCCACCTCTCCTTCAGAGAAATTCAAAGACCGCAAGTCCACCGAAGGGGACGGCCGGCACCCTGGGCTGGAGGGCGCTCTGCAAGCCCGAAGGAAAGATCGCCGGAGAGACTGGGAGTGCATCCTGTCCCGGGTTGCGCAGGACGAATTAGGAGGCGCTGGGTGTGTCACCCTAGAGGCCGACGGGGGTCAGGGAGGGGGACTGGGTCCCGCAAGGCCAGGCCTTGATTAGAGGTCCGGGGCTGGAGAGCGGGACCATCAGCCCGCCCTGACCCCCGCGGCTTCCATTCACCGAGAAGAGCTGCCTAATTGGGCTACGAGCAGCTGCGAAATTTGTAATCGCCTAATAAGGCTTCCACCTCAGTAATTCTTATCAAAAGGCATAAAACTGATATTTTCACACTCGGCTTGCACCACAGGCGCCGTTTATAAACATCCTTCATCAGTGGGATGAAATTAAGCCGGCATTGACACAGGTCTCTGCAACTTGATATTTAAAAGCAATAGATCCGAATTAGCAAATTATGACTTGAAGTAGGCAAAGTCCCCACCAACTTGACTGTTGAACCCTTTGCCTCTGAGCTCCTGGCGGTGAGTAACCACATGGTTGAGGGAACTTATCCTGCACTACTCGGGCAGTCGCCGGGATCTCGCTCTTTGCATCCTTTGCTGCTCTGGCTCCCCGCTCTGCCACCAACCTTCGAGGACGCGCTGGGGTCAGACCAGCCAACGACGGCGCACAGCTGGGGCCTGGGCGAAGACCTGTCAAATCCAGACGCGTACAGAACGCCCCAGTCCGCAGGCGCGGGGCCAGCGGCAGCCTTTGGGGTCCCCAAGCTTTCCTCCGCGGCCACTCCCGCTGCCTGGCCCCCAGATACCGCGCTGGTGGCTCCGCGGGCCAGAGGACTGGGGAGCGGATGGTGACGGTGGGAAGACCCCCGCGCCGGTAAGAAGGCGCAACGTCTGACTGATTCTTGTGACGACCTCCTTACCCTTTGAAGGGGAAAACAGCCAAAAGAGCTGCGAAACTGCGGAAGTCAACTAGGTTCAGGGTTAAAATAATATGTCCTCTGACTTTTCCCCCCCCCTCCCCTCTCCTCTCGCCGTTATTAATTAGTTTGGAAAGAGAACGAAGGAGATAGCTTCCAGAGAGTCCTCCACAAACTTTCACAGCTCAGAACCCTGGCACCCCTCAAAGAACTCAGCTGGAATCGCGCTCACCTTGGGACTTACCGGTCCCAGGCTCCTTCTCAGACTTTGTCACCCAGTTTCTGGGGGGAAAGGGCGGGGCGCATTTATTCACGCCAGTGGAGTTCGCCGAAAGATGGCGAGGGCCTCCATCTGGGACCCACGGGTCTCTCCCCCACAGAGGACCTAGGCGGAGGCTCGACAGGCTTCCGGGCAACACCAGGGTGCGGGGCGCGGGACATCCGGGAACAGCCCCGGGCTCCGCCACCGCCCAAACGCTCGGTGGCACCGCCAGCTCTAACCTAGGTGCGGGCAGCGGCTGGTTGTCTCCAATGTTTCTGGACACCCAACAACAGAAACTAAGTTGTGCGCCCGCATGGGTAGTCGGGGTGAGTTCCTTTTCAGTTGGGGCGCTCGCCGGTTAGAGCGCCTGTGAACAGCTCTGCCGGCTGCGGAAAGAGAAAGGGGAAGCATTTCTCGCCTAACAGGAGAGACGATAGGACTGGCATACTTGGGAGCTTTGTGGAGCACGGAGGTAGGCAGGGGGCGGTCTGGGACGCTCCCCGGCTAAAGGCGACTAAGCAGAAACGAAAAGTCCACTACAGCCTTTACTCATTGTGACACATCCAAGCCGCCAATCCCGCCTTAAGCACGTTTGTGGCTTGGAGCTGCTGATTTTATATGCATTTTATCGTTCAGAGTGAGCAACGCAGCAGACCACCGGAAACCTGATTCTAATCAGTTTACACAGACCCCCTGCTCACATAACTCTGTCAAAGTCGAACTCCAAACTCCAAGATGGAGAGAGAGTGAGCGAGACCTCTCAGGTCTCTAACCCCAAAATGTGTTTCTTTACACATCCTAGGCACAAGTTGCAGATCCAGCCTAGAGCTGACTAATCTATAAAGAGGATGGAAACCCAAGCCTAGAAGGCTTCCTCTCCTCTACACCCTGGTTCCCCGGGGATCCTTGAGAGCCAAAATAAAATTTGGCTGGAATGGAAGGAAAGACAAACTTGATCTGAATGCACAGGCAAGGGCGTCAGACGGTGTTTTTTCGTATGTGTATGTGGGGGGAGGTGGCAGGGAGCTGTGTGAGCCTCCTATTCGTTGGCTTTGACACGGTTTTGATAAGGGAAGGGCAGCTGGGGTTGTTGACAAGTGTGTGGGCTCCCCATACAAGTCCATGCCATCCTGCCCACAGCCTCTGCAGACGTTTGTCTGCTCGTCAGACTTCCACGTTCAATCGTTGCTTTTCCAATGTATCTCGTAAAATGATGCTTAAACAAAACAAAACAACTCAGCAGATTACTCACGGGTCGTTTTTAAAATTAAATTAGTTGTATATGGGTTTTAGCCACAGGAGACTGGGTCTCGTAAACTATCAGTTTTTTTCTTTCTTCCCTCCCCTCACTGCCCCCTTTCCATTCCTTCAGTGCTTACCTCTCTGCCTTCAAGAGAGTTCAAGGTTTAAAAGCTAGGCAGTGTTCTTGTAGTAAGAGTACCGAATTTGAAGTTAGCCAAACTTGTAACAGGTTTTCAAGTAATTTATTTAACTTCATAACACCACGGTTTGCTCATTAGTAAACATCACTAGTGATGTTGAAATAAGGGTACACAGACACAGTATGTTCTCAATAAATACTTATTCTGCTTCTTGTGCATCCCTGGAGAGGTCTAGATGCAGAGAGGCATTGCCAACGGGCTCATTCTCCAAGTAAAGAGTGAGGCCAATGCTCTTCAGCCCGACCTTGTGTCCCTTTGGATATTTCTAGTTCACTAAATCCAGTCGTCGCTGCCAGAAGTGCCTCTCTGGGCTGTGCCATGAGCTCTGAAAAAGAGGACGCAGCCAGAAGCCACTTCTACTTCTGCCCCAGGCTGTATGGTGAACTTTCCATACTTTTTTGTCCTTGGTTTATTTTGGGGTTAACATGGCACATATAAATGTTTGGTACCTTGGCTTCTAACATCAGTTTGTTCAACCCTTTGTTTATTGTAAAAGTGGCAGTAATTAGAGCCATTTCGTACTTGTTAAGTGCCCCCATTGACGCCTAGATTCATAATCTTACTTCATTAACTTGCTTAAGACCATTTTACCAGGCTGTGGCTGAATTTGAACCCAGAGGCCAGGCTTGACCATTCCACTATGTTGCCCCCTTTACGGTGAATGAATTCAGAGACGAACATTTTCAATTAGGGCAATTATTTGCCCCAACTCAGATGGTTCTTTACATAGCCCTGTTGACCTGGGATGCGGCTTCAGAACAGGTGGTCCAGCTGCTACACTTTGCTTTCCGCCAATTTGTAGGCCCAGAGGCGGCTGCTACCGGGTAAGAAAGAGCGCCCCCTTTCAGCCTCTGCTTTCGCTGTGCGGAGGTTAAAAAGCACAGAAAGACTTGGAGTGGCAAATAGACCCAGCACAAAGGCGAAAAGGGAGTTGAGCATTTAAATCAACAGTAAAGTTGTTCTCTCTCCTTTCCTTTGCAAATTACAGAATGCGATGATTCATCAGTGAGTGGACCAGAGTCTGGATTGAACAAAGGACCGTGGCTCTCTGTACGTTCTGTGATGCAAAGGCGGTGTTCGCTTCTGGAATTTTTCTTTCGACTTCTACCAAAGTTCGGATTACTGCTGGAGTGCCCAGAGGTCGCGGTGTCCGGGTCATCTCGCCGCACCCTCGATCACCACACTGGAGAAGTCCTTAGAAATAGTTTTCTGTAAACAACCAGGTGAATAAACTGGAGCCCATCAGATCTTCCCACCGCTCCAGATATGAAGCCGCCTGAAGGCAGGAACTGTGTCGCTTCAACTCTCTGGGGACATATCAATAGTTCAGTGCCTGACACCGCGCAGTAAAGGGTTGCTTATTGAATGAAAATACATACTGGCAGGTACAGGGGTTTCACAGCTTTCCCTGAATCCCTAAATCTAGTTTCTTACCTCTTCACATTGCTCCGTTCTTGCCCACGATAGGAGTCTTGTAATACCTAGAAGTGCGAAGCAAGGAAGGGCTCCGAGATTCTGGGAATTTAAATTGAAGGACTTGCTAGGCGCCACCTTTCTACAAGCGCGAGTGTCTTGTAACCTCCTGCGGATCCTCTGCCAGGGTTTTTTTCGGGTCCTTCAAACCGTCAAACCTCAACGTTTGCAAATAAATTGGAACCGTACTCCTAGTGCCTAAGAGATCATCCCGGTCGAAGCCTTATTTATAGAGGAGGAAGCTATTTGGAATCGGCGTAGGGACATATTGGGCCCCCAGAAGCTCGGGAAGCCTCCATGCACCAACTAACTGCACACGTGGAAATGCTCTGCTTGTTGGTTGGACTTCAGCCTCGGTTGTGAGTTGCCCCACGGCAAGAGGGGGGTTGGGCCAACAGTCAGGACAGGATCCCAGGTCACTTGGAGCCAGAGGCTGTTTTTCTCAAGCCTCCCTGACCTGGAAAGAAGATACCACCTCTCTTCACATTCTGCAAAACCGAGGAACATGGATGAGACACTCCGGCTGTTGATGGAGTCTCAAGTTGGGTAGTTTTCCTCTCAGTACTGGCGTGCCTCCAATGCCTCCATCCAGTCTTTCCTCAGGTCCAAACTGTTCTGAACAGGAATTGTCGGGACAAGGCAACAAGGGCTGGAAGAATTCTTGAGACCTGGAATAGTTGTATCAGTCCCAGTGGTGCTGAGTTTACCCCAACACTAAGGGGCCAAGTAGTGAGGCATTGTCTCCAAGACTCCTGTCTCTTCCCAGTCCAAGAAAGGTTCGCAAACTCAACCACAGCTGCTACAGTCATAGAAACAAGAGAAAAATGATTTGAAAATTGTTTAATCCCACTCATCTCCTGAGAATAGTCTCCCCTTCCTCTGGAGGGACTCAGGGGCTTTCTTTTGTTAAAGGGCACTCTATTGCTGCGCCACCTTTCCTTACAGTTTGCATTTATTATTGCTTTTGAGTTTCAAAAACACCCGAAACAGCACACAAATTTCTTGTGAAGCTTTTAATATATAATGCCTTTTCAAAATTTCTTTCTCTTTTCAGAATACTTCTACCATCAATAATTGATTTTAGGTATATTATGGGAAATATTTTTAAAAATCTGGACTAATCCACGTAAAACTGCCTGTATGCGTCAGGATGGAAAAAACGGGCAGCCAGTAAATGAAACCATAATTCCTGCTGCCCTTCCGCCTGCTGAGATATCTCTTTTCCTAAAAAGACTTTGAATTTTAGACATGAATGTGTACACTTATGTAGCTACCATTTTTAATAAGAAATACCATTTATTGTTTCGCATTGCCCCGATTTCACATGTTGCTATGATCTTACCCACAATATTTTACGAACTAGATGTTATTATGCCCAGTTCGCAGATCGGTAACCTAAAACTCAGAAAAAGCTCAGAAAGGAGGTCAGCATTCTCGAAGCAAATTAGAGATTGACTATGGACGGACATGGATGCAAACACTTTCCAGGGTCTTAACCACTGTGCTATACATAAAGGGTATTTTGTGAGTCTTGCAGTCTCCGGTCCTGGACGATTGGACGTATGGCTCCTCCCCTCTTCCTGGAGTCCTGGAAATGGGAATTATTTTCAGAGTTCCTGGGGGTGGGGGTGGGGGTGGGCGAGGCTTGAGGGACTTGAGCGTGGCGCATAGTCAGTTAAGGAAGCCTCAAATGCACTTATGGAGCCCGCGGGGGTACGGGCTCCGCAGTTGGGAAACTGCGGGGGAAGAGAGGTAGCTTGCGTACTTTCTCATGCCACTGGTAATAAATATTGTTGCATTTTCGTGGTAACTCCAAGCCCTAGGCGCAGGCCTGCAGGCCTCCCCCCATTCTTCGCCCCGGGAGACCTGGGCTGACTCGGGAGGGCTCTGCCTTTGGAGGCAACCTCTGGAGAACAGCCTGGAGCCTCGTAGGTTTTCCACGTCATTTAGGCCCGGGTTCTCCAGCTCCCTTGGGCTTAGTCCCAGCCTACCGGTAGTCCCGGGGCAGGCCGGGAGCGTCCCCACCATACGCAGTGCTGCCCCGGAAGCACCGAGCCGTGTGGGCGCCCGGGATGGCAGAAGCTTTAGAGGCAAATGCCCGGGCAAAATGTTCTAGTCAGAACCTCCCACTTCACTAAATCCAGACTCAGGGATAAGGTGGGGGTGGTGGGTAACCGCGGTTGCTAGGGCCTGAATACCTGTACCTGACCGGGCACTGAGGCTGGTTGCCCTGAGGGATTTGACCACCGCCCTTCGCGCCTTTTTCTGTGAGTTTCAAATGCAAAACATTCCTCTCCTGGAATCAGAGGATGTTAAGACTTTTCTTTCTTGAAAAAGTCAGCAACCGGTGGACCTAGGCCCAAGCCCTTATTCCGCTCAGCGGTATCTGCCCGGATATAGGTAGGTAATTAATTCTTGCTCCACCTTCAAAAGAGTCAGAGTTCACATCCTAGCACCCCTCCCCCAGAAAGCTGTTAAAGAAAAGGAAAAACCAAAACTCAAGCCAACAACAAACAAGGTGATGGGGCAAGGCCTTCCTGACTAGACAGGAACAGCGTGTACCTGAGATGTTTGGTAAAGTGGACAGGCTCGGGATGGCCATGCCGGGGAGGCAGACTGGCAAGGGAGGATGGGAAACTGAGGGCTGCTCAGAGGAGGGCCTTAGCCCTGGAGAGGGAATCTCTAGGAGCTTGGGACCTGTCCTGTAATCCGGAGTGGGCCAGCGAACAGCCTCAGCAAGGGCTTCTCCAGGGTTTCAAGTTTCTTCTACTTGGCCTTAGTTTCTGTGCCAGCCATCGCCATTTGGCTCTTGGTACTTTCAATATTGTTGTGCAATGCTTGCTCAAGTACTTGTACCTGACCAGGTGTGTGTGTGTGTGTGTGTGTGTGTGTGTGTGTGTGTGTGTGTGTGTGAGAGAGAGAGAGAGAGAGAGAGAGAGAGAGAGAGAGAGATTGAGATTTTGATTTTTCTGGGATGATGAATTTTCAGATTCAAATGATGGCTAGATACCCTTAGATGTCCTAAATTCCTTAGATTAAATCAAAGACTTAATTTTTCTTTATATGACTAATTTTTTTAATGTGTGCTAAAAATTATAGTCTTAATTTTGCCCACACTGATAGAGATTTAAAACCAGTGTTTAAGAGGAAACCAAAGGGAAAATGTTTGTATGCCAACCTTGGTCTGGAAAAATATCGGTAGCATTTCTTACTTGACAAGAAAATGTATTTGTTCAATCTTTTTTTCCCCTTCAGTTGGCAAGGGCATCCTTTTTAATGTATATCCCATGTTTATTGTTTCTGTTTGGTACTTTGGTCATTTGCAGCACATCTGTTTCTGATCTTGTTCTTGTGTTAAGCATACACTATTGTGTTAGTAAGATTTTACACCATCTGTTTAAGAAAATTCTTGCCAGTGCTATTTGATGCCCAGTTGAACTTTAGCCAAACTTCTTCATTTTATAATGTTCTCTCAATCCTGAGCATATATAATACACTATAATGAAATTATGCTTTTATACTTGCTGACAGACATCAGAAACATATTTACCCAGGTCAACAGCAGTTTAGCTGAATGTTGAATAAAAAGAACAATATTAAAATAGTAGAGATGTTGAAAAAGAAAAATATTTGAAAACAATTTTACTAAATTAAAATCAAATAGTCACCCAAATAAGCAGTTGCCCCACCCACACACATGAATTTGGACATGGCCTTTGGGAGTACAGTTCTGATAATTGATATATTTCTTCAATATATATCAAATTAGGAATTTATATTTTTGACATTATTTCCAAGAATGTAACAATTACTCTAAAAATTGTAAAGTAGAATAACATAATGTTAGACATATATTAAATGCAATGCATACAGGTAACCTTTATCATTAAGCCTAATTTTTTTTCTTATGGTTACTAATAAAAGTTCTTCACTGCATTATCAAAAACTAACAGGTAATATTGTCTACTTATAAGCACTTTAAAAATAGAGCTATTTAAAACACATTCAAGTATCTATATTTGATCACTAAGCAGATATCTAATAGTAGAAGAACTCTAAGGCTGAAATAGGCTTAAAAAGTAAATAGTGACAGTATGTTTTCAAGTAAGTGTTTTACAACATAACACTTCCATTGCTGCAATGGCCTATTTTGTTTTCACTCAATGGATATATCCTGTTGTAAAGTCATAAAAATGGTAATTTCTCTAGATATATTAGTTATAAGCCTAAAAAAAAATCAGCCTAACACCTGGGTTAGGTGTTGGTTTGGACATTATTTCATAGAAAGAAGTATTCTTAAGTGGTCAAAGAAATTTCATTAGATTGAGATCTGCCAAAAACAGATGTCCACATTCTTTCATTTGTTACCTGGACAGATTGCTTTTATTGCATATGTTGTGATTAAATGTGGACCCTTTAGATAACTGCTTAAGGGTATATAATTTATCTGTTTGTTCCTTTAGGAAAAACAAATCTTTGTTTTGGTATATTAATTTCTAAATAATAGCATCACAATAATGTAGGTAACTGACATTATTTATGAAAGACAGTTGGAATTCAGTACCTTGTTATTGTGAGCTGAAATTGGTTACAGGAAGGAAACAGATCTCATAACATTTCTGCCTACATATACTTCTAAAAATTATTAAGATTTACATTTTCCTTAAACTGTTGATTTGGATGTGCTGAAAGGTAACCTAAAAATTTCTTTTCTGAAAAACTGATGTTACTAAAAAGCAAACCTTATGCATGTTCACATGTCTGGTTCTAATTAATCTGCTTAGACTATTTAATGGATAAAATAACAAACCTGATTTAGTCAATCTGGAGTTCTGTACCAGTTTTAATTTTTTATGTTCCTCCTTAAGTCTAATGCTTTCTCCTAAATATACTTCATTCATAGTTATGTAAAATCTGAGACTTGAAGAATTATTAACTATATGTCTTTTCTTAAAAAATACTTTGTAATTACATCAGTATAAAATTGGGTGATGGTCTCAAAATTAGCATCAATGATTATTGAAAGAAAACTATATACATCTTTGTGAGTTCAATCCATCAAGCATATATTGAACACTTAAGTGTACCAGGTGCTGGACATATAGAAGAGTAAGACATGGGTGGTCCTTGTTCTCAGAAAATTCCCAATCCACTAAGGAGACTGGCAGAAATAGAAATAGCTCATTCTTGCAGTTGCTTAATGATTTCTGCCTATTTCTTGGATTTTGAATTGGTGAAATATCAGATGAGCTCATCATAGTGCTTTGAATATATATTTTTTTAAAAATTAAGGCCGTCATTTCTGTGGAACAAATGTGAACAAAAGCAAACTATTCCAGAAGGTTATATAGCATATAACTGATACTTTCTGTACTTTTTCAGGTATAGGAAGAAGACAGCATTAATTTGCTATCCCTGAAATCATCCACTCACTTATTTTGAGTCTTATATCACATTTCTTAGGTCTGTTGTAGAATTTTTTGAAAAAATAGTGTTTGGGTACCATATTGGAGCTAGAAAATTTTTGGGTTTCTTTAATTCTAAAATCTGAAACAGCTCTTGTCTTTTTACCATCTCCCTTTTTCATACAAAATAATTTTGTATTTTTATCACTAAAAACTGATATAGGATATTAGGAAATGAGGAATCTACAAAGACGGTCATTTGAGCAATGGATGACTAAAGTCAATATTTTCTGGGTTTTCTCTCAGCATGTATTTACTAAGTTTGGAAATTAATTATCTTCAAACTAAAAGTCTGAGTTTATTTTTCACACAAGACAATTAGGGATTAATTGTTTAGCAAAATATTTTAAGTTGAATATGTTTGTTCATAGAAAGTTTTGTTGAGAATTTAGGTTTACAAAGTTTAGATGTAAAGTTTTTTTTATCACTCACAAGAGTTACAGCTAAGTTAAATTTAATTGCTCTAATACTTTGAGTTTAAAGTGTACTTTTCTCCTTTTATACATTGATGAAACATATCAGGAGAGAAAAGAGCAATCATTTGATTGAATTAATTGAATGCTTTTTACCCTTGAGAAAACACAACATTTTAATTGTCTTCTGTTTAATCGTGGTTTTTGGAATCAGTCTGTATTATGCTTTCCTTTTAGAGGATATTGCATTTTATTTTCCTCACCTTAATCACAGATCTGCTTATGTGATCACTGGGTTTCTAGCTGCTGTTGTCACACCTTTCATGTCTGTTTCTTTCCCATTTTTTCTACTTCTTGCTTCTAAGAAAGGCAGAAAGCTAAAATGGAAGCTCTTATAGTTGGAGTCTGCTGACTTGTATTTCATTTTTAGCCCCTTCCATTTCTAGCTGTGTGATGACTTTGGGGGACAATCACTTAACTTTCTGAACTCCTATTTTTTGTTTTGTGAAGATAAGGATCATCAGATTACATTTATCATTGGAAATCTGTCTTGCTTTTAATGGTGAAACATTGTTCACAGATTTTCAAGTGCTTTTCTCAAACTAGCTTTGAAATCTTAGTCATGGCGGTCCTTCAAAGGGAAATTTTTCTTTAAATAATATCCCTGTTTAAGAATACCATCATGCAATAGTTTGTTTGATGAGATCAAGTTGAAACTGAACTCGGTCTCTATCCAGCAGTAGTTCCTGCTGCCAAGCTAGACAAAGTTATCTTAAGACAAGTTAACTCTCATTTTGGCTCAGAGTATGAATCTAAATTTAACAAAATGAGAAATTCTCAGACAGACTTCATTCTTCTATTTTTCCTCCCTCCTAGCTTGAATGCTACCTTCTCCTTGAGTATTTTTCATTCAAACCAGAGGTGATTTCTCTTTTCAGAGAGAAACCATATTCACTGAGTTGGACTGTTGCTTGGTTATTTAGTTAGCACCAACTGCAGGCATGGCTGAATGTGGTTCTTCTAATGCCATAGCTCTGGCATCTTATTTTGGTGATTTATTCTTAATATTTAGGGTTCAGTAAACCCCACTGATAGAGATTAGGCTGAGCTACAAATTGGTAACATGATCTGATAGGTCATTTATTAATATAAACTGTATATTCTACTTTTTAACTTTTTATTTCAAGGATACTTTTCACCCATCATGAGTATGACATTGATTTTTTGTTTATTTGTTTTCTGGTAGTCCCAATTTTGGACTGAAGTGGCCAGTTCTCTATTCAGTTCTTAGTTGATATTTGAAGTGCAGTGGATTATAGTCAAGAGTGAAGACTATGACCTTGCAAGAAACTAAAGGGAACTGGGACAGTATAAGCTTCATCAGGATGTGATATTTTACTTTCCAAAAATACATTTTTTTTTAAAAAGTCTCTCAACATATTTTCTGCATTAAGTGCAGTGGTAATAACATTGGCATGGCTAAAGATTTTTAGGTGCCTCTTAATAGTAACTGGGTAGAACAGAACTCTCCTTATCCTCACTGCTGGGATCCGTAGCCCATTTCATGACACTATGGGATTACTTCCATTCTTCCCCAAGTATAGGCTATTTCCATGTAAAATGATTATGTATGTATGTGTGTGTATTTGGAGATATACACATTCCATATAAAAAGATATATATATATATGTGTGTATATATCCATATACACATATGGACATATATATATATGTGTGTGTGTATATATATATATAAGATATATATATATAAATAAAAATATATATATAAGATATGTAAAAGATATATATATCATAAAAGATATATATATAAAAGATATATATACACACACATCTATATATATGTCCATATATCTTTTAAAAAAGATATATATATATACACACACATATACATATATCTTTTTTTTGACTCATAAGAATTAGGTGTAAATGATCTCATTGACTGCCAGCATCCATTGCCAAAATACTAATAGGTGAGGATGATCAATATTTTAGGTACCTTATCAAAATTTATTCTATTCCTTATACTCTTGTGTGATAACTGTGTGATTCTTTAGGTCCAGGAGTGGCAAACTAATGGAAGTAAGCTAATCCTCTGCCTTACTGCAACTGATTTGGGGATGATCAAGGAACTTAAGCTCCATAAAGATAGAGAATCTATTTGTGACTCTATTCCTGGTGCCCAGAGTTGTGCCTGACATACAGTAGGTGATTTGTAAGTAATTGTTGAAAGAAGGAATGAAGCAAGATTGTCTGATAAAAGTCATTCTTGGGTTTTTTTTTTTATTTCTTCATCTTTAGAATATTGGATAGTTCCTACTTTTGCTAGATATAAACTAGGAAATATGTAGTAAATGTATCCATATAAAGGAAAAAAGGAATGCCCAAGGATGAAACTGTCATTTGGAAGAAGGAGGAAGGGCAAACTGCGAAAGTGAGTGGGAAATAGAGTGTCTGTGTTAACCTATACTTCTATACTGTATTATACTATATGATACGATATGATACTATACTTACGTTCTTATACCTATGCTTCTACAATAGCTCTGCAGTTTAAATTAACTTTTATTAAAAAATTGTTGGTTCAGCCAAGAGCATCCTAAATGATACCCTAAGAATGGTCCAAGATATAAAACAAAAAATGATCAGCTCATTCAAATTAGATCTTTTACTTTACACACTGATTTTGGGGGCTAAGAGTTTAAAGACTTGAGTCCAAAACTACCACATGACAATATTTTACTGAATTAGGGTATTTGGTAAGAACTCCAAGACATGTGAAATATAAAGTTGCAATACCTATTAAAATGTGAATGACTTTTTAAAAGGAAGTAGAACAAACAATTATCAAATTTATGTGGAACCACAGAAGACCTCAAAGAGCCAAAACGATCTTGAGAAAAAAGAAAAAAATTGGAGGCATCACATTTCCTGACTTCAAACAATATTACACAGCAACAGTAATCAAAACAGGATGGTACGGGAAGATGATCAGAAACTCAAACCAATGGAACGAAATTGAAAGCGAGAGATAAATAAAACCCATATAAACATGGACATCTCATTTTTGATGAGGAATAATGACCTTCCAGTACAGAACAGATAGTCTTTTAAATAAATGGTTCTGAGCCTCCCTGGTGGCGCAAGGGGTTAAGTCTTAGCACTATCTAGCTATCAGCAACTACTGCAGCACAAGTTTGATCCTGGCCAGGGACCTTCCCACATGGCACAGCAGACCTCTCCTGTCCTGCTCCCCTCAGCAGTGTATTTCAGTACGTCCGTTTGTTCTGCTCCCCATTCAGTCTCTGGTGAATCCTCTCACTCTCAGCACTGCTGACCTACACCCCAGTTCTTTCTTTCTTTTTTTTTTTTAAAGGAAGCCATTCAGATGGCCTATAGACGTATGAAAAAAAAGTTCAACATCACCTATAATAAGAGAAATGCAAATTTAAACCATACTAAGATACCACCTCACCTCTGTGAGAATGGCCTGTATAAAAAATAATGCAAGTAACAAATGTTGGCAAGGGTGCAATGAAAAAGGAACTCTGATCCACTGTTTGTGAGAATGCAAACTGGTACATCCTCTGTGGAAATGGTATGGAGTTTTATCAAATCAATAAAAATGGAAATTCTTTTTGACCCAGCAATAGTGCTATTAGGTATTTACACAAATGATACGAAAAATCCAATATAAAAAGATCTATCTACACTGATGTACATAGCAGCACTGTTTATAACTGCCAAATCATGGAACCAACCCAAGTACCCATCAGCCAATGAATGGATAGAGAAATTGTGGGGCATATAGTCAATGAAATATTACACAGCTGTGAAGAAAGATGAAATGGTGGCATTTGGCACAAAATGAGAAGACTCTGAGGTGATTGTGTTGAGTGAAATCAGCCAAAAAGTGAAGATAGATTTCAGATGATTTCACTCACTTGTGGAATGTATACCTAAAAAACAATTACATGCAAAAAATAGAAGAAATAAAAATTTGAACTGGACCAAAAAAAAAAAAAAAGATAAATGGTTACCAAAGAGCTAGGGGGCAAGTGTGGAGGTGATGAGGGAGGGAGGAAGATGGTACATGTACATGGGTGGTTTGGTAGAGGGAATAGATATATATAAAGTTTTTTAAACTTTGAAAGCTGTACTCTAGAATATCATTGGAAAACAAAGTGAGAGAGGCACTGGAGACTTGTATTAGCCACAATGATTACTTTCCATGATCTGATCCGCACATTTTGATTTGACCTTTATGCTTGGCTGGCACATTGTGCAATTCCTTGTCTGCTACCCTGTTGTTCAGGTAGAGTTATGGTACTTTCCTTAGCTTAAAAACTTTTCTTTGAGGATAGTGACCATGTATTATGGAAGTTGAGATTCCAAGTGTCTCAAATATTGACTATACTATGTTTGATGAACAAACGGATGGATCAATGAATAAATTAATGGTTGTTCTATTTAATGGAATTGCAATACAAACAACTTTATTTGTCAAGGACTAATAAAAATGTGGGAAGGGGCCCAATAAATGTAATAGGGAGTGGTAGTTCTCCAGATCCAGTTAAATTTGGGATCTCTGTATTTAAAAAAATCTGAGCTTAGAATTAAAAGACTCATTTTGGTTGCTGACCAGACTTGTGACCTATCTATGTCTTTTTTAATTTAGAAAATGATAATAATAATGACTTCTTTGACTTCAGTGTCATTGTGATGATCAAACGAGAATGTATCAGAATTGTTTTCTCAAATGTAAAGCAATAAACAAATCTTAGTCATACAAATTTTAGAGCATAATTTGTGGAGCACAATCTAAATTCAATTAAAAAAAAGCTGCCATAATAAGGGCTCTTAGGGGCCATAACTCAACAAATACTTATCAAGCACCTGCTCTGTGCCGAGCACTGTGAGAGACACTGGAAACACTAATGAACAGAACAGACATGTCCTTCCTGATCCCTTCATGTTTACAGTGTTTACAGATGTTAACTACTAAACTCCACAAATAATTTTTTCCATAGGTGGGTATAGATGATAGTACGAAACTGTTTACAAACCACTTCTGTAATGCAGAATAATAGATTTCTTTCATCTTCTCTTTCCAAACTAATTTTCTTACATTCTTCAATATAAATTTTAATGTATGTTGTTTCTGTTTTTCAAGGTTATTACTAGGCTTGATTGTTTAAGGATGTGGAATTAAATTTAACCTTGAAAGTTGACATAAGGCAAATTCTAAAATATCAAAGTAAATTTTTAAAAAGAAAAAGAATTAAGATCAAACTAATTTATGATTAATTACAAATAGTAATCCAAACTTTAAATAAATGTTAGTAGTTTTTTATAAAGTAAATATCTATTAAAACATATTTATTGTTATTGTTTTATTTCATTCATAGTAGGTGTTCCATAAATGTTTGCAGCATAAATTAATACATTCAGGATCAGACCCTGGACAAATAATAGGGAAGAAAAAATTAGATTTTACTTTCCTTCTACAGGCTTTGACACTGTGGAGTTGATGACTCCATATATGTATTATAACATATATTACAGATGATAATATATTACATATAATTATATAATTAACTTATAATTATATGTAATTACTATATGTGTATTTCTATATCTGATAGTCTACAGGGCAGGAAGAATTGTAAAACACCCACATAGGCAAATAAATACTGTTTAGAGATTGTTGACTTCAGGATCAGTTGTAAATCTCAGTGTGCTTAATCTTATTTACTACCTGTCTTACATTTAGCACAAACATTCTATTTACAAAACTTTTGCAAAGAGATATTCCACATCTATCCATTCTTTCTAGCTACTAGTCAATCTGGTAGTTTAGATCAGAGAAAAATAATCAAACTTCTAGTATAATGCAGCTGAACTTTCCATTTCTAGGAAAAGTATTTTGTACTTCTGTATTACCATCAAATCATCAATTATACCACTTTTTAATTTACAAAATGTTTTTAAGCTGTTAGGTATGTAATGCAGTCAATAATTCAGAGCGTCCAATAAAGGATTTAGTTTTTTTTCCTTTTTTGCTATGTTTTAAACTGTCTCACAAATACTTTTAAGAATATTGTTTTTTCTCAATATTAAGTTTTACTGTTTACTTGTTTATGATATTTTCTAATTTGTGGATTTATATGGGCAAATACTTCTCACATATTACTTTTTCCTGGTTCCTAAGAAATAAATGATATTCTAAAATAAATTGTAATGTTGTAAAGAGAATAATTATGGAACTTTGTGTTTTAAAGTAAAACATAGTTATCTCATACTTTTGTGAATGTCTCTTAAAATGAATATCTGCCCTAAATAGAACCAAGAGGAAATGGAAAACTCCATCTTGAGAGCTTTTGAAAATTATGAAATCCAGAGATAAATATATATTACTGAGATTTGCCAACCAGAAATTTAGAAGTTGTCATACTTCAGCTGTACTAGTAGAAACCCCTACTATGTATTTCGCTCATCTAGACCTTTCTCACTATTTTAATAAAGAGTGCATCTAAAAAACTTTACCATAAATATATCTATCTTTAGGTGTTTGCCTCTCTGCCAGACTCTGATTTGGAAAAGTCTTTAATGGTAAGGTTAAATGGGAAAAATCTGCAGTTCTTTAGCATGGGCAGAGTTTTCAGATGCACAGTTAGGGTAGATAACTTGTACTTACTTACATGGCACTTTTGGTGGGGGAAATGCTAAGTAGATACTTATGAATGACTAAAATGCTAGTGAGAATAACAGATACTTATTTAAATTGCACAAATGAAAGTTGATATTTATTCCACTGAGAAAAAAATTTCAAAATAAACACATTGTAGAATATGTGTTATATAGTGTTCTTAGAAGATTGAACAGTAATGTACCTTGAATTTATTAACTATGTATGTAAAAGTAATTGAGAGTGTAAATAAACAATAGATTTTACTAGACTTTTATTTGTAAGTACATTTCTATTCTTTATCTTTGATAAAGGATTTGAAAATTTAGCCTTTATTCAAGGTAAAATAGCAAGGGGTTTCAGTTTTTTTGTTGTTTTACTATCATCTTGATTCTCCATGTTAACTTGCTATTATGGTGAAGGGCAATACAGTATTAAGGCAGTGAAGATTAACTTCTGTGTCTGAGCAATATCTTGTGGTTAGACTACATTTTATTCTGATCTTTTACCATTCCCTATTCCAGTTTATTACTGGAATAATAGAGAATATCTGGATTAGCTTTAAAGTAAAATTTGGTAAAATTTTACCAAAGTGAAATATTTTCCTGGGAAAATGATGTTGAAAACTTTTGAAAATTGTGATATATTTTTTTGGACATTTTCTCTAGAGACTGTTGAAATCACTACAAAAATGAAATTAAATAAATTAAAAAGAAAGACTTTGTAAAAATTTTGAGTTTATTTCCCCTTGATTAGCTACATTTTAAACAATTTTGTATTAAGGAAAAAATTTAAACTTTTCATAAAGTAGCAATAAAATGAAAATACTAGTTTATATTGTCAAAAATATTAGAATATGCAGTTTTATTCTTCATAACTAAATATACTTAGTCATAAGTAAGTCATATGATGTTATATAACAGTTTACATATGAGGACATTATAGCTATAGTTAGCATTTCTAACCTTTTATTAATTATCTTTGTATCTGTTTAACAGACTATTAAGACTAATTAAGACTATAATTCATTGTAAACATCTTGGTATTAAAGTTTAGGATTACAATTTAGGCATTAATTTTATATGCATTCCTCTGTGTGATCCCAAATAAGAAAATAGCCTTTCTATTCCAAAGCCAATATTAAGGTAAATAAAAAAACCCGAAAAACTTGACAAAGACATTCTAAAATGATTGATGTGTTCAAACTACAAAGACATTACTATGTAGAGCCTGTTATATTGTTTTCTTTTGCATTTCATAAGATATGCTGCACTATATTTTTTTACATTTTGTAATTGGAAATAATGAGTTATGTTTAGATAAAGTTAACAGTGTATTCAGAGTTGGAAACTTTACTTTTTATTTTCTTAGCTGCATTCCATCTGTTTCATCAAAGGCATGGTTTCAGCAGTTTCATGATGTTCAAATCATTAAAGAGAAAGTTCCTAAGAATGTGAATCAGGATAAATTTGTTTTATGTTTGACTTACTTTGGAGAAAACAACAGAAGTGATCTTGAGGTACTTAGACAATTCAGAAATGCTTGAAGAGAAAGCCATACATGGACCCCTATTATGTTAATCGTTTAAAAAGTATAATTTTGAGCCATAAAAGTTCTTATTTGTGAACTATTTGATTTGGTTAATTATAATAGATGTGATGACTTCATGGATTCAGTTTGGGAACTATTAATACTCACATCCTGCCCTCCCAAATGGATGAAAACAATGTAGTGCTGGGTTAAGCAAACTTTTCTTTTCATGAAGATAAAATAGAAGGAAATGTTTGTAGGCTAATTACAAGCTATTCTGCTTTTATTTCCAGCTAGAAATATGGTATGTACTCATTATAAAATTAAAATGTTAAACATACAAGTGAAAACCCCCACAGAATAACTGACCTGCAGACAGTACTACCTTTTAAATGAGAAAATAATTGTCTCTTCTTTGCATACCATGGAAAAAGCATAGGTCCTTGAAATGCATACTATTGATTTCATTGTTAATGAGAAAAACAGGCCTCCTTCATCCAGTAAAATTTAATCTATGAGTGTATTTGTGTGGAAACAACAAGGAAGTTTTCTGATTTTTCTGAAAAAATTACAGCGAAAGCTTGAGGTTAGACTACATTTTATTCTGATCTTTTACCATTCCCTATTACAGTTTATTACTAATAGAAAATATCTGGATTAGCTTTAATTTGCATCATATTTTTTTGAACAGAAAAAGATCCTAATAATTTGGAATTGCTATATTTTCTGAAATAACCTAGATTGTTTTAGCAAGGTTATCCCTACTGCATTCTAATATTGGTGGTTGATTAAACCGTAAGACAGTAGTGGTAGTGGTGGTGGTGCTGCTGCTTATGTAGAAATTCTTATTATTCATTAGCCAGTTTGGCTGCTAATAAATTGAAATGAATACATTTTACTTATAAAATGAATTATTCAAACCCCTTTCCCAACTAGATTTTAAATGTATTTTTATTTATTTGTTTTTAATTAATTTTTTTATTTGTGTCTTTTACATTACTGTATATTCCTCATAGGTTTCCCACCATCAATTCACCCATGAAGCATCACCACAGTCCCCTGTGCTCCCCTCTCCCCTGTTCTGAGCCCCAATCCTCCCCCCTCACTCGCTGGTTGACACTCTTGTATTTGGTTCCCCTATATTTCTGTTATAAGTGAGACCATTCGATATTTTTCTTTTTCCTTTTGGCTTATTTTGCTGAGCATGATCCCTTCTAGTTCCATCAATGTTGCTGCAAATTGCATGTGTTTATCTTTTTGAATGCTGAATAGTATTCCATTGTGTATATGTACCACATCTTGATCCAGTCATCTATTTTTGGGCATCTGGGTTGTTTCCATATCTTCGCTATTGTAAATAGTGCTGCAATAAACATACGGGTGCATTTTTAACTCAAAATTTGCCAGTACCCAAAAGCATCTAAATGAGAGGGTATGAATTATAAATGAATTTTATTAGCTTTTTATAATTTACAAAATAATTTTCAAAATATATAATTAAATGAAAGTATTTTAAAAAAGAGCTGTGGAGCTCTAAAGGTAATCTATCTTTTGTAAATTTTGTTGACCCATGATAAATACCTTTATGGACTTAATATCCATATCTATGAGTAAAATAATAATGTCTCTTTATAATTTTGAGTGAAGTAAAATGTATCCCTTGCTATTAATGCTATTAATGAAATTTGGTGAATAGTTTCACCAAATTTGTTTTGATTTTCTCCACATTAAAAAAATACATTCATTATATGCAAACTTGTTTGCTCTTTTACTTTTTCATAATTAAGGATGCTACACAGGAGTTGAAGCTGATCCTATATATATAGTTTCTTATCTTCTGAAAATATTTTTATGCTTAATAGGTTGTAAAACTCTGTGAATCCCCATAGGAGTGTTCATATTTGGTCATATCTCTGTACCTGCACATGCCTCCCTATGTGAAAAAAGGCATGTACATGGCCATTATCCTTTTATGGTGATACCTGGTCTTTAAAGTGACAGAAGATGGGCAGTGCATTGAATCTACATTCAGAAAAGCCTCACTGACTTCAAGTGCTGCTAAAATTGATGACCATATAAATGGGATTTAGCCTTTCTTAAGAAAACATACCAAAGCAGAACTAAATGAAATGGAAATAAAAAAAAACAATCCAGAAAATTAACAAGACCAAAAGCTGGTTCTTTGAAAAAATAAACAAAATAGACAAACCACTAGCCAGGCTTACAAAGAAAAAATGAGAGAAAACACAAATAAATAGGATCATAAATGAAAAAGGAGAAATCACAACGGACACAGCAAAAATAAAAAAAATAATCAGAGATTACTATAAATAGCTATACGGAAACAAGTATAACAACCTAGAGGATATGGACACATTCCTAAAACTATACAATCACCCAAAACTAGACAAAGAAGATATAGAACACCTAAACAGACCAATCACAAGCAGTGAAATTGAAACAGTAATTAAAAACCTCCCCAAAAACAAAAGCCCAGGACCAGATGAATTCTACCAAATGAATTCTACCAAACATTCAAAAACGAAATTGTCCCTATATTACACAAACTCTTTCAAACAATCGAGAAGGAAGGAGTACTACCAAACACATTCTACGAAGTAAATATTACTCTAATACCGAAACCAGACAAAGACAACACAAAAAAAGAAAATTACAGACCAATCTCCCTAATGAATACTGATGCAAAAATATTTAATAAAATCTTGGCCAATAGGATCCAACAATGCATCCATAAAATAATACACCACGACCAAGTGGGATTTATCCCAGGGGCACAAGGATGGTTCAACATCCGAAAA